>JBAMJV010009858.1:0-41293 GCA_037951105.1 Echinarachnius parma | reverse complement strand
CCACAGACGACATTTGATTGACAAGCAGGGTTCGATGGATTTCTGTTGATTTGGGACCTATTTTTTGAGTGGCCTTTTCAATTACTTTCCATTGATTATTTTTCCCCTTCCACTCTATATACACATCGCAGTACACATTGTAATTTCTCTGCCTCGCGCTCATTCGAAATCGAGTTGGGTTGTCCATTCAATGTCAAGTTTCACGCTTAGCTTCTGACAAGGCTTTATGTCTGGATTTGCAGGACCGCCGACTTGCATGTACGACAAACTGCAGTCCATCTTGATTTTCTTGTCTCGTTTGTGGTGTTTTTACTTTCATTTTTGATATTTAGCGTAACGTATTACGTAGTATAAACGCCCTTACTTGTTATACTATTCTTCCCAAGTCCGTCTCTGAGATACAGAGGAAAGACTTTGTCACAAGGCTACTGACACAGCGCATTAATATTGATCCATCCTTCGCACACGTACGTATGGCTCTCTGATGAAAAACAAAAAAGAACTAGCCCTGTATAGATTTGACATCTTCAAATAACATGATTTAAAAAAGGGACATTGGACCAATAGTTCAAATGTCATTTAAAAATAACAAATATTATGTCTTCATTCATTATGCACTAAAATTCAGTATTCTATTTAAAACTGTAGGCGACTTATATATACGTATATATCATTTAACGATTATTTATAATTTCGAATACAATAATATAGTGCCATCTTAATGAAATTAATATAGTGAAATAATTTGCAGACAGTGGCATCATATTTGCACTTTGAACCAAGTGCAATTTTGGATTAAAACCAAGTTTATGGGTGTGTTTCCCAGACAGCGCGACCATAATAATTAACATCTGCGATTCACACTACTCAACAGATATTTGCGTTAATGGGTTATAATGACATTCAAATAATGAGGACTATCGATTGAGCTTACTCTTTCAATCATCACGGTAAATTATAATAATTCAGCGCATATCTAAAAAATGACAATATATCTTCATGGGTCTTTGTACTTTAATTGGTAATACACCCGCGATAGCTAGGAGAATTACTAAACAGATACATACATAATCAATTACTTATCAATAAATCGATCGATCGATCGACAAATCAAACCACGAACACCGAGATCGGTCAGCAAAAATATAAAAATTGATTGATCGATCAATCAATCGATCAAACAAACAAGCAGGCGACTACAAGTAAAATAAAATATCAACCAATCAGTCAATTATATCAATCAATAAAACCATTTTTGCACTATAAAATACGTACCATTTTAAAGACCTATCCATGTACATGTGTGATTATTTTTCAAAGTACTTTTGAAGAACGTAATATCCGTTTTATTTTACTTATGCATCGCTCGTATCAAAGCGTTTATTTTTGTTTGTGGATCGAGCCCGTTTCTGGACAAAGGTCTACATCTTTCGCAGTCGTCCATAAAGACGTTCACAGTCATACAACCATGCACATAATGAATTTTACTTCGTGCATTTTGGCCTAGAACACGGTGACCAAAAACTAACCCTGTATACAACCCCTATATACATGAATCACCTATAATTAGATAAAATTACATAAAATACCAACGAGACAGACTGTAAACATGCACAATGTACATGTTCTTGATCTTCTAGCGTATTTTGGTTGTTGTAATTGCGTTGTGGCAGGTGGTACTGCATGTATATGGGGTCTGAAGATTTTTTAAATCTCAAATCTCTTGTGGCAACACAAATATATATTCAATAACACAGTCATAATATCACAATACTTAACTCTATGAAAAAGCATACTATATTCCCAGGTACCATGCATAGTGTGGCATATAATGCACCCCCCCCCCCCCCCTCCCCAGACACCCCGACCACCTATTCATGGCCTTTCAAAATAAAGCATTTCCTAAAATATTTGTAAGGCATAACAATATGACCCTGTTTTGCATTAAATAAGGGAAAGGATTCCTTGTTTTCCAAAGCATAACAACCAAATAGGGGACTTAGCCACACAACATGCACACAACCTATAACGTATAACCAGTGAACAAATAATGGAAAAAACGCGACCGACCGTGCTCAATAATAAAACAGATTCGTCTGAGTAATCGAACCATAACCGGGTTATTATAAAGTAAACATATTTCAATATACCGTAGAACACAAAAGAACTCCCGCTGACCACATGCATACCGCAATATACCATGCATCGTCGTATACCAAAGGATTTATAAACAAACTGTTGTCGATTGTAAAATGAATCATCTACAAATCACCAGCATCAATTAGTCTTCAACCTTACCCTAGTATAGCTCATTATATTTACTCAAATATTAATTTGTTATCATCGTGAATAAACCTGTAATGTTTATCATAATGACAAACATTGGCTTGAAATGTACATAACTTACACATTTACAAAAAATATAATCATCATGGTAATTGTTTACTTAACGTGAAAACGGCACAATTTGCACACCCCACAAGCTAATCAATAAACAAATCATTAAACGAGCTTCGAAACAATGCTAGTCATGCAGAGTACTAGACAATCGCCAAAACCACAACAGTAGCAAATGAATGGACAGAAGATACGATAATTATACCAAAAGCCAGGACATTGGAAGCGAAAACGCGATATTGCATCACGTGACCCATTTTGCTGAAACACCAGAGCGGCACTATCAAGCAGTGAATTGAATGTTAGTATTATACTCACATTGCACACGGACGTAACGATGATTGAACATGCCATATAATGCAAGGGGAACAATATGTGTTATACGAGTTATTAATTTAGACTTACAACCACAACATCTAACAATAACAATGCCATGGTAATGATGTAATGAAATTGTTAATAACAATGATGATAATAGTAGTGATGATAATAACGATTATAATAATGATGATGATATTAATAATGATAATAATAATAAAAACAATAATAATAATAATAATAATACAAATCTAATAATAATAATAATAATAATAATTATATAAATTATCATACTTGTACTAATAATAATGATAATACTTTTCAATTGTCAAATTGTCAATACCAGAAATATATTAAAATAGCTAATAATTTATATATCAAATAAGAAAATAAAAAGAGGTGGGGAAAATATATTCCTTTTCAATATAATGAATTCGTGCACAGTCAAACATGTGTATAGTGACCACCCAAGGGAAACGAGAAAAATGCCACTGTAGACAGGTGACCTCTATCATGTCTATAGACAGGTTCTATGACATTGCTTTTCTCTGCAATGGATCAATTTTGTTGACCACTATAGGCAGGTTGGCTGCTATAGACAGGTGGCCACTATGACAGGTTTTACTGTATGTATCAACTCTAGAGCCTGTGAAGCTGTGTAAACAAAATATGTGTAATATGGTGCAACGGTTAGTCCTAATTAGTCTGCATGTAATATGTAGTATTATAGTACGTATGGGCCTATATGGTTCAATAAACGCTGACTACTGTTTAATTATACTGATATACCAGTATACGATGCGTTTAAAATCCGAATTATATATCGCATACACACTCGTGAGTGCTGTAAAAATGTCGCATTCGCAAACGATTTCCTGCATGTGATAGTCTGGTATTAATTAAAGATACCCTACTCCTTACAAGTTCAGTAAAACATTGCACGAACCAATAGGATTCTTACGTCCATATAGTTGCTGAAATGTGGAAGTTCGCAGAGATAAAGGATCTAAATTATACAAGAACATACTTTGTAGTGTAACTACCAGGCTCATTTAATGTATTTAATGTTCACTATGTGTTACCAAGTAATCGAGTTCAAAAAAGAAAATTCACTTTACGAAAAATTGAATCACTTTTATCGTATTTTATCGTAACATATTTCGTTTGTGAACATCAAGTACAAACACGAAGTACAATGAAGGCCCTTCAGTTACACTACAATTTAGTGGTGTAAAGTTGTGTCAAGTTGTGTAATTATAAGAACCATAGTTATGCAGGGTTGTGTACTATATGAACCACACAACTGCTCAACTTTAACCCGTTCAGGACGGACTGATGTATCCTCAGTCATACAACATGTATCCTCCATAGACATATACGGTAGACCAAAGCCCGAATATTTTCGGGACCAGTCCTGAACGGAACAACTTTACACAACTAATTTGCAGCCCCTTTTTGCAGACAAATTAATGGTCATAACAATTATTTCAATATAATTTAATGCAAAGGTATACTATTAGTATTACAAGTCATTATCTTCTTGTCAGGCTAGCTCAGTATGACAATAATACTCACAACTTTATCATTTGGCTTGCACAAGGACAGTAAAACACACCTAGCATGTGAGATACTACTCATAATGAAATGTATCCGCTCTGTTCAAAGGAAATAACGTACTAGAAAATCACCATTGCATGGTATTAGTCAACGGATGGTCCAATAAAATCATGACACTTTAGGAATGAATGCACTGTTAATTTTGGTGTATAAAAGATACCCATAATTGTATTGAATAAATGAATATAATTATGACGGAGGAAATAAGAAACCCAATGCCAGGATGCATCGCTTCTTCTGTAACCCGGAGCTCAACGGATGATAATGTTGAAGAGTTCGTCTCTATATTCTTTTTAGGATACATAACAATCAACATAATCGTGTGCAAACAAAACATGATAAGTCATGACAAGATAGGTTATAACTATGTCCATATATTACCCATGTAATCATCTATATCAAACCAATTTACAGAAATATAACTAGTTCTGTGTGATATCATGAGTTGATAATCGATCATAATTATGG
The DNA here is from genome assembly GCA_037951105.1 of Echinarachnius parma. Taxonomy (NCBI): domain Eukaryota; kingdom Metazoa; phylum Echinodermata; class Echinoidea; order Clypeasteroida; family Echinarachniidae; genus Echinarachnius; species Echinarachnius parma. The sequence continues at coordinate 36,493 of JBAMJV010009858.1, read as the reverse complement.
TGTGTTATTTTTTACATTCAAAGTCAATGCCACGGTCATAAGTTGGAAAGTAACTAATGAATGTTATCTTTTCCGAAAGTCACAACATTAGAAGGGCAAACGAGAATTCCAAATTAAAAGGGCATGATCAGGGTCATCATGGTCATGTATAATGTCAGATAAATATTTGCAACTTAATTTGGACAAATATCTCGGTTTACCTTGTCCTTGATAGGCAATTGGTTTCATTAGTTTGTATTTATTTCGTTTGAGTTGGATCAAGGAGGTATTAGAAAGCCTTGGTTGGATGGGGCAGGTAACCGCGGTGTGGGCATTTGCGTATCCAGGATTGAACTGGCCGGAGGGATAGAGAGGGAGGGGGGGGGGGGGGGGGGGTGGGGCAAGGAGTGGACAAGAATAATATCCCTATAGTAATAAGTACCTCCTCCCCCTTCTTCCTCTTAGCTACCCCACTTGGGGGGGGGGGGCGCTGGTGGGGTCTTCTTACGGAATAATTCAAACAAAATCAATGTGCACTGGGTTCGTTTGGGTAGGATTTGTTATTTATTTATTTATTTATTTTTTTTTTTGGGGGGGGGGGGTTTAACGTTGGGGTCGGGGGAGGGAGTAGCATTGGGGCCTCGGTCAATAAGTGACGACCCTCGTCCTTCGTATCGGGAAGGAATCAAACAATAGCAACTCGCTGCATATTGGCGCGTGGGACGCCATTCTACTTCCTGCTCTACTGGTTTATCGATTTTTTTCCAAAAGGCAAGTTCTCCGGCGCGAGGTCCAGCGGAAGGCCAAGCTGTTACACTTATCAAGTAGAACACAAGTTTATACAAAGAAACCTCTTCCTGTATTTACTTGTTTAAATGATGAGAAATAAATAAATAAATAATAAACGTGACATTTCTTACTCCGGATGCATGGTATTCCCTATGCAGCTTTGCATGGATAATATCATTATAATATTGGATATGACATAAACGGTAGGGGGGGGGGGGAATGATTGAAACACCGATGTTTACACATTTATGCACGGCAGAATAAATTATTTCTAAAAATAAAATAAATTATTTTTATGCTCGAAGGAAATAACAATCATAAACATGATCATATTTAGATGCACATTCCCTATTTATATAACACAATAATTATTATCAGAAATGCCCTCGGGCAAATTCCCACGAACAAACAGGCATTCCAATTTCCAACACAATTAAATTACATCTCAAAATGTTGGTGTTCAACAGTATTGGACTTACTTTTGCTAACAAGCAATAACTTATAGTAAAAATATGTTGGCAAATAAAAACAATTTGCAATAAAAGATGGACTATTATGCAGGACTACCCCCATGTTTGAATCTACCAATGAATTTAAAATCAGAAGACAAATTATAGGCCAGTACCATTTAATATTTAGATAATTAATAAATATTCCACCATGCATCATTAATTTATTGATTGAATAGTTTATAATTCATGGTCAAAAATAAAAAATTAAAAACAATTAACTTTGTATAGTTTGAGTTTGTATCATATTTAGGGGGAACATACATTGTATAGCTTTCCAGCTACTATGTGATACATACTTATACTGATATACTCATATACTTTTATAAACATTACAATGAATAATTAAATACATTATAATTTAAACTTTATAATCAAACTTATGATAACAAGTTATATTAGAATAAATAACATACTAAACTGTCAGAGATTCAAATAACTTAGTTATGTATAAATTTAATTATTTTGAAGTGTACTAATTTAAATGACTTACTCTGCCTATACTATATAGATTATAGGACTACGAATAATGTTTCAGAATAGTAAGTACAAATATTTATTAGTGTTGTCAACGGATGAATTGGTATTATATCACCAAATTTGCCTGATATAGCACTTGTTAAGTGACCAGAAAAGTCCTCACTGGGGTAGGTGGGTGTATAGCCTTGGATACTAAACACATGACGTAAGAGAACTCTCGATCACTCGATCCATGATCCTACATGAAATAGCCCGGTACTTTTCCATTAACAAATAAGCAGTAAAGTGGTGTTTGATATGTTTGTTTAATTATTTTACACAGTTACAATAAAGTTGGAATGGATATTCAATATATAAACTTAGATAGAAGTTGTTTTAGAGTTCATTAAGTTAGTCTGATATAAATATATCACTAAAATTATGGTCATGAAACTGCGAACCAATTTTCACGTCTCGTTTTTCTGAGCATTATGGCTAAGCCATCCAAAGCCCCCGCCCAAAATATAACGCGTTTTTACAACATAATATCGCGAACAAGTGATGACATGTTCCCGTAAAGGTTTATATAGCCTGATATCATACTAACAATATCAATATTTTATAATTTCTTTACTTAATTTTGGCATAACTAGTAATTTTCTGCGATTTCCTGACCAATTCCATGAGCCGAGTCGAACATGGGAGAGGGACGCTCTGACACGTAGAAGCGTAGAAGCGATGGCGGCAGAAACTATTTTCGCGTTCAGTCTGTGTGAAAAGCATTTTTTCCAATAGTTCATAAACTGTAAAAACAGAGGTATAAAGCTTCTAAGTTTTCAAAATCAGAAGATGAATACTTGTTCTTGGACTTTACATCAATAAAACTTTTGAAATTTTAAATTTTAATAGTGATTTTAGCGTCTGTTTTCAGAGTTTAATTTTCGGTTTTGAAAGTCGACGTTTAACCCGAAATATCTCTGAAAATACACGTTATAGTCTTATACTTCTTTGTATAAAATTAATTATCAAGTAGTTCTCTACCCATTTTGATGCATTTTCCCCTTATAGTATTTCCCAATTTAGCAGAAAAACGATATTTACCAACGAGTTACTAACACATAAATATATATATATGCCAATATACCCCTATACTGTACGTAAAGCGGGTGCGATATGGGTGTGACGTAGCGTGACGAGGGACACATTTCCCCCACGTCCGCACAAAGGTGATATACCCGGTGCGAAACCGAGTGCGGGACATTCAAAGTCTTTGAAGTTGTCTGACCCACACAGAAACTCCGCTCTCAATCACCATGGTTGCTACCGCCGCTAAAGCCAAGAAGGCACCTCGTGCCGCCCCAGCACACCCCACTTCCAGCGTCATGGTCGTCGCTGCCGTCACCGCCCTCAAGGAGCGTGGTGGTTCGTCGTACCAGTCCATCAAGAAGTACATCGCTGCCAACTACAAGGTTGACATCACCAAGCAGCTTCCATTCATCAAGCGCGCCCTGAAGAGCGGAGTCGCCAACGGAACCCTCGTCCAGACCAAGGGCAAGGGAGCCAGCGGTTCTTTCAAGCTCGGCAAGAAGCCCGCCGGCAAGACCGACGCCCAGAAGGCCCGTGCTGCCGCCAAGAAGGTCAAGCTTGCTGCCAAGAAGAAGGAGCAGAGGGAGAAGAAGGCTGCCAGGACCGCCGCCAAGAAGGCCAAGCTTGCTGCCAAGAAGGCCGCCAAGAAGTCTGCCAAGAAGACCAAGAAGCCAGCAGCCAAGAAGGCCGCAAAGAAGCCAGCAGCCAAGAAGGCAGCAAAGAAGCCAGCAGCTAAGAAGGCCGCTAAGAAGCCAGCAGCCAAGAAGCCAGCAGCCAAGAAGCCCGCAGCCAAGAAGCCAGCAAAGAAGGCAGCTAAGAAGCCAGCAGCCAAGAAGACCGCCAAGAAGGCCGCCAAGAAGTAAATCTTCTCTAGTCCATCAACTTTGCAGCTTTAAGCTGAAAAACCCAACGGCTCTTATCAGAGCCACCCACAAATCCAAGAAAGAATCAAAGTTGTTGCTCTCGTGTATAATGCCTACCTTATTTGAATTGAACCACTGCTTGTATACTATAAATAATGCTGATGAAAATTACTCGTGTGTACGTGTAATAACTTATACTATGAAATATTACTATGCTATGGCTGGAAAAGTAACGTTGCCACTAATATATTTACGATTTTTTTTTTTTTAATGGTATAATTTGCAACTGTAAAACTTATTGAAACAGAATCATCAGCTTTCTTTGGCAACAAAAAACGGGGGTACAGTCGGATGGACTGGTAGTTGATTTGGAGCACCTGCACTGACCATATTCTATATGCAGTACACTATTACACTCGACCCTCGGGTTTGGTTGGCGCCCTGTCGCTCACATATTAGTATATCCCCTAATGTAGTACAAATAAATGTTGTGAAATTTTTTGCTATAATCTTGGAAACAGTTTTTAATTTGGTCTACATACATTACTGATGAGAAAAAGTGATGTTTCCATTTTTTATTTTTGGTCCCAGGGTGCATTTTGGCGATTTTAAAGATAATTAGCTAATTTGCATATTTGTGAAATAAGGTCAGGGGTCATTTTTTATCTAGGAATAGTGCAATATTGATAAAAACTGGTATTCTATGATATTTTGGGGCAAGGATTCCATTTCCGGTGCTCGTTTGTAAGTGCTGTATGGGAAACGCTCTGAAATCCAAGATGGCTTCCCCTAATTTGCATATTTATGAATATTATTGATTTTCAGTGGCTACAGCCCCTAATAAGCAATAATTCTGGATTATTATATGTCAGTTATGTTCTAAGTATGTATTTAAGATATCAAAGATGAGTTGCCATCGTGGCAACCTCTAGCAATGCATATTATTTGCATAATTATGTATTTTACCTAATTTGCATATTCCCCCAAATAGAGTATATTGGGATCCCGACAAGTAAAAAAGATAAGTAATACCAATTTTCGAAGGTTTTGGGGGGGCAGCAGATCCATTTTTGATACTTATTTACCTGTATCACCATGGCATCCATCTCAAATCCAAGATGGCTGCTCCCTAAAGTGTGCATGTTATGATACACGTCTATATTATTTCGGTTATATTAGATTGATATTATAATGTTTTGACTTTTAATTATTGGAATGAGCAACTAGAATACTTGAATCACAATGTAGTTGTTTGCTTTCAGTAAACAAATCATATTTTGATAAATTAAATGCCATTAAAGTAGCAAATAGCAATATTTACTTTAAAATGACAAAGGCGGCCATCTTAGATTTATGTTGGTTGCCGAGGTGATACAGGTAAATCAGTATCATAAATGGATTTGTTGCCCCCTAAAACCTTGGAAAAGTGGTATTACTTGTCTTTTTTACTTGCCGGGTTCCCAATATACTCGATTTGGGGTAATATGCAAATTAGGTAAAATACATAATTATGCAAATAATATGCATTACTAGAGGTTGCCACGATGGCAACTCATCTTTGATATCTTAAATACATACTTAGAACATAACTGACAACAAATAATCCGGAATTATTGCTTATTAGGGGCTGTAGCCACTGAAAATCAATAATATTCATAAATATGCAAATTAGGGGCAGCCATCTTGGATTTCAGAGTGTTTCCCATACAGCACTTACAAACGAGCACCGGAAATGGAATCCTTGCCCCAAAATACCATAGAATACTAGTTTTTATCAATATTGTACTATTCCTAGATAGAAAATGACCCCTGACCTTATTTCAAAAAAATGCAAATTAGCTCATTATCTTTAAAATCGCCAAAATGCACCCTGGGACCAAAAATAAAAAATGGAAACATCACTTTTTATCATCAGAAATGTATTTAGACCAAATTAAAAAGTGTTTCCAAGATTATAGCAAAAAAAATTGCTGCTTTACATAACCTGATAGACTATATACCGCGAAATTACCAAAGCAAAAACGAGCGCTAACTTACAGTGTACTGTTGTATATAGACGTGACGCAGGGGATGGGGTGCCTGGTAAGCATTCAAGCATTTATTGTAGCGTGTGTGTATAAAGGGGGGGGGGGGGGGCATGTAAGGTGCCACCTGTACACAACACCGCTGTCGTTACCTTGTATTGTTTGCAAAATCGATATTCGAGGTGAAAAGGAGTTGAAAACTACAGTTCATGTAGCCTCCTGGTGGTAAATAAAATGAAATACACATAACAAGCATCAAATAATAAAGGCAGGGTTCGGTTGACGCATAAACCTTGCCGAACCCTGCCCTACTTAAACCAGGGATATGGGAGTGTACTACTTAAACGACCCACCAGCCCACCAGTAGAGTACACTTTACGTATGTGGGTTTTGTTTCTTCTTTCAAGTGCGTAAAAGTCGTATGCATTTTTATATTCTATATGATTGTTTTCCCACAATGTAACATTTCTTTTAAGGTTTAATGGTGTTTACATTTACGACCACATCTTCCCCCGAAAAGGGCCAAAAGCGGTGTAGCGTGTTGGACTGATCGGACTTAGGAGGGGGGGGGGGGGGGGGGGGGGGGCACGCGAATTATTGATGGGCACACTTCGTCATTTTTGCAGATCTTCCCCAGGTATGTTTTTTTAAAATCGTGTTTGGGGTAAATTCTGATTCATTTTATTTTCAACATAATCACATGATACATACAGAATAATTATACAAATACATGTAATTAGGCATGTTAAGTTTTTGTTGAAATAATGATTAAATAGAGAGATCATCAACAACTATTTAAAAACCTCTTTTGACAATTTTTGAAAAAGTATAAGCATTAAAAATATCCATAAATATATTTGTATTCAAAATGTTCTTCACCGGCAATCACCGGGCGATATTTAGACTTTTTAGAAAAAATTCAAAAAATGCTCGAATACTACTTTGAAAAAAAAATCAGAATAGGTTTTTAAAAAGTCATTGATGATATCTCTATTGAATCATTATTTTAACAAACATTAAATGCACAATTTTGTATGAAAAAAGGCTAAAACCATATTATTTGTTTTAAATAGCGCCCTCTTGAGTTGTAACGGCTCTTTTTGAATGATAACAGGGTTTTACTTAGTCGTTTGTAATTGTGTATACTTTTCGAGCATAGTGAAGTTATAACTATTACTTTGTACCGTAATGGTGCCGGTTTTGGTTACTAAAGTTAAGTTTGACCAATACTCAACTATCCCTTTAAAATTGTATGCTCTTTCAAAGTTTACACTCAGTTTTTCATTATCTCACAAAAATTTTTTTTTCGTGCAGCGCCCTCTATACCAAAACTGAAGCCGGTTGAAATGTGAATTTGTAAAAAAAAAAAGCAAATCATACGTCTGGAATAAAAGACAAGACATTGTCAGGTACACTTGACTTTGGATTCCTGAAGATTGATTTTGAGCAATTTAAGCGGGCGGTAAACCGACACCATTAGACCCTTATGAGAAATATCGTCTTACCCGAAGAACTAGGACGTCGAACCACAACTGACCGTCGGAAAACCGAACAGACATAAATCACGTTGATTTCGATGTTTTTGCATAATGTATTGATAGGTTAACACTTTCCCGCGGAAGTTATACCATTGGGGTAGCCAGTTGTGTAGCGCCAGGGGGCAAGGGGGCACGTGCCCCAAATGACTTACTAAGAAACAAAAGGGGAACATAAAGAAATACATAGAGTGCCCCTCAATTATTCGCATGCCCCCACCCCAATCAGTCCGACCACGCTATGTCGTAGTACTGGGGGTATCTAAGGTGGGAGAGGAGTGGAGGGATTGTGGGAGTGAAATGGCCCTAATAATTTGAAAAATAAGGGATCTAGAAGAATCAAGAGATACGTAGAATATGCTCTCCCCCCCAAAAAAAAAAAAAAGAAAGAAAGAAAACAAGTGGCATTTCCCCAATCAGTCCGACCACTCTTCCCCACTTGTCACTACGTGTGCTTTCCGCAACGTAATAACAACTTGATGATTGAAGTGTGCCCCCCCCCCCCCCCCTCATTTCATATGGTGGCGTATCCCCAAACCAGTCAGTCAGTCCAGTGTTGTTGTTTTTTTTTTTATGCAGACATTGATGTATACAAATTATCTGCACGGTGCATGGGAGAATCGGTCTACTGATGTGATACGTGCATAACAGGAAGGGCGCTATACGCAGTTTGCACGTCACCCTTTTTTTACCTTTACATGTAAAATGAATTTAGACAATATGCATTTACAGGTGAAAATGTACAACGATTTGTTTTCACAATAATTATGGACAAACCACGCTGCATGTATTATAATTATAGTTCACCCAGTCACACGTAAATGTTTGATAAAGAAGAAAGAAAGTTTAAAGAACTTCCTTTTGCAAAGTTTTCCTCCTCAAAATGAAAAAAAAAACCACACATATTTTATTATGAACGTAATAATAAAAGATAATACAAATAATTATTTTTTACTTTTTTCAAATGAATGTATGCATTAATCAATGTATTAATTTATATAATTAACAATTAGTATTCGTTAATTCATTTCATTTATTTACTTACTTATTTATTTATTTATTATTTTATTTATCAATTTATTAATTTATTTATTTATTTATTTATTCATTTATTTATTCATTTATTTATTTGTTTATCTATATACATTTGTCTATTTCTTCATGTTCATTAATTCATTTATTAATTGATTTAGATGTCAATACATAACTATGAACAATTGAAGTTTCTATTGGGATGACTGTATTATTATGTTTCTTGTTGAGTGTTCATGTTGTTCTTGAATGAGTATTATGTCGTCTCTTTGTGATGATACCTTTTGCAGTTTGAGCATGCGCAGTCGTGTCTCGGTATATATTGGTGTAAACACGGTAAGTGGGGTGAAGTACATTATATCTAATGATGCCTGTCAGCCAATCACCTCTTGAATACCACCGAAAGATGAAGACTTTCCCAGACCTGGGTTCTTATTGCTCAAACATGTTAACAGGGGGTCACATTTGATTGAATCGAGCTTGATTAGTGGTCCAGCCAATCATGATCGAGCATTTACAGTATTGTGCACGCTTCGATCAAGTGCAATTATATTTGTGTTTAACAGGGCCTTGATTTTGACAGTGAGAGAGGGTAGTTGTCCATTGCCTACGGGAACCTCGTGGGTCATGTATTAACTCTATGGGGATTGCCAAATCTAGTAGGGAACATGTTAAGAGAGTTAGGGAACAACCATAAACGTGATAAACGTCGTGGCATGGAATAATCGAAGTGATGTGATTCGACCGACACCATATCATAATGTCACCAAGCTTTTTGGTCCAGGGTCCAGCTGTGAAATGAACCAGAAGCAGGATGGTCTAGTGAGTATCATTAGTTCTCATATTATTTAAATTACATTGTATGACACTAATTGCCCAATAAAAAGAACCGTTCATGAGGTGAGATGCGATCACGTTTTTGTTCTGATAATGGGAAAAAGTTGTACGTTTCCCTTCCCATGCATCATATGAACGTTATAATATACGTAATAGATTTAGCTGAGCAGAAACTGTAAAATATAGACCTTAGTTTAATTCTAATGAAAAATACTGTAACGAAATAATAATTTTTGGAACGACACATGTTTTCTGTTAGAGAAAACAAAAAAAAACATTTATGAAACTTTAACACTGATATAGGTATAGGGTACAACGAACCTTGGATATACATTATATATACAACACTGATTTTTGTTAGTTCTACTTTTATTGCGACCTTCATAAATATTATAGATGACAATCAAAATTGATGGACGAATGATACGAAAGTACTTTAATGTCATTACTTCCTGGCTTTTCTAATAAAATGTGATAAGGTTGAGTAGAATTCGCCGCAGATCATGAGCATCTGATAAACCGTATCATATTATATAGTGACAGATCGAGATGACAAGACAATTAATGGGAGCCGACACGATTTTATTCATGTTCAAACTTAAAACAAATCATTGCATTTTGGGGATTACCAAAATGGAAGAGTAGCGCCCCCCCCCCCCCCTTTCCAAGATTAGTTCATGTATTCACCTGTAGGCTACATGTTGTTTATTTTGTCGAGTTCCTTCTAGATTGTCTTTTAAACAAATTCGAAGGGGTCCTTTGTTTTTTCTTCAACTTGTATTTGAATATAGAGGGCGTCCTACATTATAGACATAAATACAATTATAAATGTATACAGGTAAGAAATTAGGTGCATGGATTTCACTGGTGAACAGAAAGAGGCTACTAATTATTCGAAATCCCTAGTAAAATAATCTTCTTATTATTTTTTTTTTATCAACGGCTATTTATAATTTCTAATTCTAACCCTAGGTAACATAAATATTCTACCATAACCCAAATTCCCTGTAATGATGCATGTACCCATTCACTGATGTGTAAACAGGGGGTGTATTCCACCGAGTTGTTGTCCCACGTGAGCTTCGAACCCAAGACCTCTCGTACCGCAGTCAAATGCTATATTAGACTGTTTGGCTATACCAATAAAGCTGCGTTCACATTGGAGCGGATTTTTCGCGGTGAATATTTGCCGCGAAATATTCGCTATAAAGTGAAGGCATCTAAACTGTACAGCGCCTCTCTATACGATGTAAACGCGGGTACATCTAAACCATGTCTCAGGGTTCGAGTTGATGCAGAAAGTGTCTACTCTTGATCTTGATGTTGTATCATTCAACATTATTGTCTCCCTTAACCCTTTAAGTGCCATGGTCGACTCTGGTCACAACATGCATAGATTTTGAACTATTGATTTATTTCTTTATGTAATGTATGAATGTGGAATGAAAAGACACCTGACTTCTTATCAAGATTTGTATTTTCTGTTCTTTTTTTTTGTAGATGATAAACATGATATGACTTTTCAAAGGAACAGGGTCAAGTCGATTTATGTAATTTAATTTGGCATTTAGAGGGTTAATTAACCCTCAACCTTCGGCGGGAAAACAAATTGTATTTGATAAAATGATCTTTGTGATTGCTAACATTCATGTATTGCAACATTATTTGTACGAGTCCAGTAGATTTAATCCATCTCCTCCTAAAATCGGAAATTCCCGAGGGGTTATATGTAGAACAATATATACCGTTTACACTTTCCCGTAGGCAGCTTATGGGTTAAATAAAGAGCAAGCACCAACAATACAGTGGCCCGTTCTGTCGGCGTGGCGAGCCGACGTCACGTCAAAGGTGAGGAGGGAAATCTCAGGCCTGACCGAGCACTTTAAATTTTAATTCGACCTAACACGGCCGACCAGGCTTGAGAGGGGTGAATAATGAATTGGTTTAGCGAGGAAAATGGAGTTGGGGAAATACTTCACTGTTGACTGAGCAATAAGTCATGTCGATGGATTACACCCATCCCCCCGCTTAACTCACCTACATGTATAGACTGATGTCAAGGGCGAGCCGACGCATCCCCAAACGAGAGGACCTCTATACCAGGTCTGTAGTGAAAATTAGAACATCCCAATCGACAAACAAAACATGCATTTTCCAGCAAGGTGTGGACGTGTGTATACATACATGTGCATTGTGTACGTATAATATATGCGTGTATGTTTATTTGTGTGTATTTGTTTGTTTGTTTACATTTTCGACCGAGGACAAAATCATAAAGAGCATTGTGTATCATCCTCCGGAGATAGTCCTTGTTGCTCAACCATCAAAATTGTATTTTGAATTTGTCACGCGTTTGAGGATATCAGGACGAGAAACAAAAGAGGCACAAGTGAATGTTTGGAGACAAAACCTGCCTTTATCATGTTTATTCAAAATAATAATCATAATAATACCTTTGTTTTTATTACATTTTGCAGTATAAGGGGGAAAGGGTTAGACCCTCGTCTCCCTTGGAGGCTGGAGCTTCTTATAATATTATACCCTTCCTGCATGACAGGTCAACTCAGTGATTGACTTTCCAAGGTGCGAGGTGCGAGGTGCGAGTGATGAGCTCCGGTCGTGGGTGAGTGATCGAGCGAGCCAGAGATCGGGTGAGTGATCGAGCGAGCTACATATACCGGGACCGAGGAAGCGCCCGACCCTGGTCGTCCGTCTGTGTATCGATCGATAAGCAAACCTTCAAGTCTTGTTGGGTAACGATATCCATCGACTGTACCATGCGTCTCTATCAAGTCTCAAGTGGCTCTGTGGCTCTGTCTTCAAATATGACGGCCAGAGAGGTAGCGGGTGATCAGGCAAATTATGTTATTACCGATTTCTTCGGGTGTGGCAAGAACGGTTACTGGTCAACTGCCAACGCATGGTACCATGGCCTATACTACATGTACATCGGACAGTTTGTCAACATAATATTATTTATTATCGCTTTTAGATAAAAAAAAAAATGTTCAGCTGCTGCTGACATCATCAAATAATATGTATTGACGTGAGTTTCGTGATGTTTTCAGGTGACTGTTTTTTACGTGCATGGTAATTCAAATTTGTGTAAATTGCGTTAACAGGTTTAAACAATTTGAGCTTAATTTGTTAAATGTGAGTTAATTTATTATCATAGGGGCTAACCTCGATTATAATTTGTTTGATTTGAACAATTAAAAAATGGTCCTTTTCTGCGCACTGAAACTGGGCCAGTCATTTCACACCCGTGCCCAAGGCGTTCGCGAGATGGCACCGCGCATCTGATTAACAATTCCGAACCACCTTTGTCTTTGATAACCCATAGTTCCGGCCCGTGGATCATAAGGTTCCTGTATGCGTGGGATCCTATAATCGATTTATGTTTATATATCGATGGATAATAATATTATTATTGATCTAACAGCTTCGACCCATATTAATTCGCCACCCTAAAAACAATGCCCATCACAGACCAAGCTAAGGTGCAGTTGTGTACACATTCCTCTGGTCTTGTCTTCCTGCAGTGGCGTTGAACTAAGGAGGTTAATATTAGTGGGAGTGGAGGGCAATTTCCCAGCTCCTGTAAAATGCTGCCCTCTCCTTAGACAAAAACATAATTAGGTGGAAACTACGAGGTTCGTTTCAAATAGCAAAATCTATTTTGTGGGCAATAATATATTTCAAATTGAAAGCTGCTAAAATGTAGACAAAATTAAAACAAATCAATAAATATGCATGTTCTACCGCAATTTCATTTACAAGGCTATAGCACCGATGTTATTTGTGACGGTTTTTAATTTTGACAGCAAAATAGCAACAATAATATTTTGTTTGGGCCACAGCCTGCACCCCTCATGGGTACCCTTGCCAACTCCCTCCTCCTCCCCCTTTGGTGCTGTGAATTCACCATGACACGCAACTGCCTTCATCATAGCAGACCAACACAACGATTTTGAACTTAAATTCTTAGTTGAACTAAAATTATGCTAAGCTATTTGTAGTATTCAAATATTATTATATATAATCAAAAGTAAACATTTGAAATATCTGAGACTTGAATAAAGTTGCACATCAAGAAGATGACATTTCCCTGCAATCATAGAACATAATGTTGATTGCAAAAACAAAGCAGTATGCTGTGTTTTTAAAAATAGTTTATCACTTTTAACTATCTCAACTCACGGCTTGCCGTTATAATTGTTTGAAGTCTATCCATAATGATTGTTACATTCTATCTTAAGTCTAACCTCGAGTTTAGGTTCAGCTTAAAATCTTTGCGAAACACCCCCAGATCTAGAGGTTCAAGACACTGCGTCCGTGTACATGTGACTTGACGCTATAGCAGATTGGTGCCTTGGCCTTGCCCCAGGGCCCGGAACAACACAGAAAAGCGTCATGTTGTAACACCATGCACACACGATGCTATAGGCATGATAAGAGGTTATGCCCCGAAAATCAACCAAGACATAAGTAAAGTTACGACGACAAATGCAACATAATTATGTACTATATTGCATATTCGAGCAATATCTAGAGGTTCAGATTAAGCTCGGATAACAATTATGTAATTATTGTTTCAATAATACTATGAGCTGTACCTAGCTATTCTCACAACATAGCATTCGTTTATTAAATAAAAAAATGATACATTTTTGTTTATAATTATACACACGATATTTGTGTCTGTTTGTAACCTTTGCTTTATCTTCAATGTTGAAACAACTGATAATTATCCGACAGACAAATGTGAACAATTGAATGTCTTATCAGGATTCACGCCCCATGGATAACTTTACTGAGTAATCTTTTCATTGGCGTATGTTCGGCTCTGCTAAAACAAATAATCATATCATAACTTTCTTTGAGCCTTCCGACACGTGCTTGGTTGAACAAACTCATACCACAATGTTATCCGTGTATATATGGCTCGAGGGTGTCTGCATGTGAACTGCATATAGGCCGATGTTGTATGGGTTGAAACCTTGCGGTTAATGACATGAAGAAGAAAAAAAAGGTTATCACCTGTCAACTCTGTCAAAAGAAAGAATAATATTACCACTAATATTCGATAAAATCGGTAAGCTTATTATTTAGCACGGAGTCGGTCTTCTATTTCTTTCTCATTCCCCAAAATATATTTAGTATATATGCACATTAAATTTGTATTGTTACGAGGAATTCTCTATGCATATGAATTACCAACACTATTGTAATCCCATTATATATCTACATTTTGTTTGGGAATAAGTCAGCATCGTTTGAATAAATAGTAATTTTAAATGTTGTATTTCTCTTTTCTCTTATGAATACACATCAGACATGTCAGAGAGGTGTAAAGACATGTTCCGGTAGAAAAAAAAACATCCGTATTTGACTTTTCACGTATAACATGTAGAGGGATCTAACACAAATTACAGGTATCCATTAACTTTGACACATCAACTAAAGTAAAATCACGTAAGCTTTTATATTTCTCTTGTACCTTATGGTAACATAAAATGAAATGGGTTTTGATTTTTGAAATATGACCCTAATGGAGATCATTTTGTGACTGAATGAAGAACGATCTAGGGACACTTTTCGATTGTAGTCAAAATCTACGGCCAGTTTCAGTGATAAAATGTGACATTATTTTCCCCACTTTTTACACTCGGTAAACATTGTTCTTTTCTATGAAACTATCACACATAAATCAGAATAATCTTACAATGATATTGCATGGCATTTCATTGAAGTTTCAAATACCCCTTTTTGAAAAAAACAACAAATCTTATGAAGTTATGGATCACTTTAACTTTCATGCATTTGGTTGATTCGGTACATGCTATGCAACACAAAGAAAGTTACCCAGAATGAGTGTCACAAAAGGACATCTACAACGGTTGTTCGGAACGCACTGTTCACCTGCAAGTCTAATTATATCTTTATCATTCGTATCACTCTTGTCTTGTCTTTTCAGGTGGAACTGCTCCAAGATAGCGATCCATGCACGATTTTTCCCCGACCACATCGGTCTCAAATCTTGTCGAGGAATTGCTCTTTGACTCTGTGCTTGGAACGTGACGTAAGACGCGGTTTGTGTCATTTGATATATGAAATGCCCACGTCACTTTAATAATGTATAGTAACACGAATACATTTCTATTGGAATGAATAAAGTTAGTTATTGAATCCCTTTCACAATGGAATGAGACGATATTGGTATAATCCGCGCCCTGCCCGAATCCACCAATTGCTTCGTTAGGTCGGGGATTTGAAGACGGGGATGCAATATAAGACCATTGTCTTTTCACTCACTCCCAATTTAGGGCAGACATGTGCAGGGTATGTCTTGGAATTGACTTCTAAGCGGGACCCCGGAGTGAAAGTGGGCTGGCTAGGTAATTATAAAACACGGTGCAATGAACTCGAGTATGAATAGCTATATGCAAAGCCATATTTGTCTTCATGTATAAAACTAAATTATATATTCACAAAACATAAAACCACCTGGCTCCAAAAATACATGATAGTTAGATGCGTGGTATGGTTGATTTCATAGGCTACTTATCTCGCTGTCTTGAATGCTTGGTTCATTAAATCCCCCGGATATGTTGTGTACATACACGCCATAGTCCAGACATGCCCGATATGAATGGCGTTGCAAAAACCAGTCCCTGATTGCAGATAGAGGGAGTAATGACCGAGCATGTCGAAGTAACAAAGTTCATTTTGCTATTATTTTTCATAAATCACAATTAAAGCTGAGAGTATGAGACGGATACTTTCTTTCTGTCAGTTTCATGTAGCCTAAATATTTCAATTACTAAAGAATGTCGGTGTCTTTGTGAACGATCACATCATAATTTTTAGGAATACTGTATATTGTAAGAGTTATGACAGGTATGAGATTTACTTCCGTAATTTATGATGATAACAAAATAATAAGAATAATAAATTATAATATATGGGCGAATTGCAAACAAAATACAATTAATACAATTGATTGTGGCAAGTTTTTTTTTTCCGCCTGATGCAACCAAGCTGATAATAATTTAAATTAATAATTGTCATTAAGGTATTTGATTACGAAGCGGAGGGGACTCGATCGCCGCGGCGCGCGTGATTACGATATCAGTCTCTTGGCTGACATTGACATAGTGCGCAACCCGAGTACCAGGTACAATTACCACATTGGTATCGATGCACCCGTCCGGTGACAGACAATGATATATGGGCAGTATTAAAAGTATTAAAGGTATTGTCCTTCTTTTGCAGGCATCTTCAATGTCAGTAAAACATCAATATTATCCATATGAATTCGACGTTGGTGAAAATGTTAAAGTTAATCGTGATACTATATACTGTAGGATTCAAATAATGAAAGAAAACTCGATCGCTTTGTATTCTAAAGCCCTCTGCAGACAGAGCCGACTCGACCCGATCCGACTGGTTGTAATCAGGCTAGAGTTGGGCCCGGTCGGTCGGATCCGATTCATCGTGTTGAATCGGCCCCAACTGGCATCCGACTGTCTCTCGACTGGCAAAATGTTTGTCGCGAGGCACTGAAAACTGAGCCGATCCGAATGAAAACCAGTCGAATCGGGTCGAGTCGGCTCTGTCTGCAGAGGGCTTAACACTTATGATCATTTCCTTTTTATTCGGAATCTTTACAAGTATGTATCGTGGACTATATAATTGTTAGGTTTAACATAAACTACATTTAACTTTTTGGTTTGTGAAAAGAAAAATAGATACAAGCACAAAATACAATGAAAGGTCTACAGTTGCTAGACTAATTAAATGATCGTAACGATAATATTAATCCACTGAAAAACATTTTCAAGCCCTAATCTTCTGATATTTTAATTCATATCTAAGCCAATTATCTCGAAATTTTTGAATTTTGGCTTGCAGAAGGAGGACAGTATCTTTAATTTCTTGAATGCAACCATCATCTTGGGGGCGGCATTTCTCGCGTGCCATGTTCCTTCCCATACAATACATTTATCTTATACAAGATAACTGTGTCTTATCTTCCTTCAATTTAAAGGTATAGGCGTGACGGTTAAAGGAACAGTTTGAAAGCTTCAATTAGATATTCTCCATTATTGCCGGAAAAGGGTTTATATTTAAAGAAAAGATACTTATTTTGGATGTCAGAAACGTATACGCACAATTTTGTAGTCGTGTTACTTTATCATGTTTATAACTGGGTTGGGGTTCCGTTATAATTGTACCTCATTTTATAAATATTATTTACAGAAAATTTTGATTATAACTGTAAATGCTGCCGCTCTGTTTCCATCGTTGCCTCTTTGTTTATTTTCAGACAGTGAAGACCATGACGCCTTCGGAAAAATCAAAACAGATTCATATTATGCTTTGATTTGACGGCAAGGAGGTCGTTCCTCTTATTCATGTATTCATTTATTGTTATTATATTATATATTTTCTTCTTTTTTTTGCGAATCGATGCAATCTCCGGGTCACACGAAATTGGATCACCGAAGACGAAATCTCGTCACCAAGGAATAGACAGGATTACTCGATCTCGGCCCAGTGGCGGAGTTCGGGCTGGAAAAGAGGAGGGGGCATTATTGCCACTCCATCGTCATTTCCTGCCCCCCCTCCCCCCCCCCCCCCCTCCCCTGCTGGCCCCTAACCGTGGTTATGGAAATATAGGACTATAATTATAAGGGTTCGACTAAACAAAACAAAACAAAACAAGGGATACACTATAGTGTAGGCAGGTCGGGCCAGTAAAAATAATTAATTTTCAAATGTCTGTTAATTTACTCCCAACAAAATATGTATTTTAATTTGTAAAATGTAGGTCTATAGTATATAGGAAAAATCTGACCCCCTTTCCTTGATGAAAACTGTGATTGTGGATGAAGCATGACAGGTAATAGCACAATGTTTTTGTCAGTTTGAAAATAAAGCTTCTAGATCGGGCAACCAAAATATGAATTTGCATTTTTTAAGGTCCGAAGTAAAGTTGTACCCGCTCCAGGCTAGCGGACCCGGACCAAGCCATTAATTGATTGTGGCGTATATACGCCCCACCTCCCCCCTTTCCTTGTAGAGATATTGCCACCTGTTAACCACCCCCCCCCCCCCCCCCCCCCCCCTCTGTCTCAGTTGATCATATCTGGGCCATTGTCTCTCCACTGCGTTAATCGACATCGCAATCGACATTATGGAGACCGAATCGGATTAATTAATTTCTTGGTTTGATTTAGCCAACCTGATCTCCATAATTACTTTTGTCTCCTTTACAAATTTGTTGCACACACATTACACTTGTTCAACCTCTCAACCATACACATAAAACAGACACACACACCCACGGCCACACACACGCATGCACACCCACACAGAGACATACACACACGCATTCTCACACTCACGCATGCACACACACACACACACACACACACATACACACACACACACACACACACAGTCACACAGACATAGACATACACACACGAATTCACACGCACACAAACATACACACACACAAACAAACATACGCATATATATATAAACACATTATGCTACACAGTGTTTGCATCACTAATAAACTATACTTCGCACAAAAAGTTCCGCAATCGGGGTTTGCGCATTAATAACTTTTCTATTAGGTTATTACCATTGATACATTTGGTATCATTGGAAAGCGTGAATCCTCCCCTTTACATTGATATAACATTCGCTATGGATATTTTATCATGGAATGTGCATTACATCCGAATGTAGGGCAAAGTAAAAAAAAAATGAAATGTTGCAAAATGCACTGATTTTGTCAACAGTGTGCCTTCCTTTTGTTTGAAGATTAAAACGTGGCTTGAATGCATGACCACCTCACCCCCATTCAAGCCAAGGAAGGCACTCTGTTGACAAAATCAGTCCATTTTGCAACATTTCACTTTTGACTTTGCCCTACATTTGGATGCAATGCACATTCCATGATAACATATTCATAACAAATTTCATACCAATGTAAAGGGGAGAATTCACGCTTTCCAATGATACCAAATTTTTGAATGGTTATAGCGTAAAACAAAAGTTATTAATGCGCAAACCTCGATTGCGGAACTTTTTGTGCGAGGTATATTTAGTATATAGTGTCGAAACTGGGAGACTTGCTATTTCCAGGGGTGTAGCAGGATTCCGCGCAGGATAGGGGGGGGGGGGGGGGAGTGTTTTCCCATGACGGAGCAGCCTGTACACATTTTGTTTATGTTGAATTATGTTTTACTTGTTTGGCGGGTTCGGGTTAGGGTTAGAGTTAGTGAGGGGGCATGTCTTTGTATATCATTGCATAGGGGTGGGAGGGGGGGGGGGGGGGGGGGGGGAGTGGGTAATCGCACTCCTCCAAACTTCCTCGCTTCACCATGCACTGAATATGCAAGGTGCGGGAAAACCAATCTTTAGACAAGAGCAAGAAGGCGGGCAATGGCGGAAGTCGCCCATAATTATCACTCGCCCGAGGTCGGTCTCTGAGACATTGATGGACACACTCTCGAGCTCTTGGAGAGGCTTTTTGGAGAGATCTGAAATACTAAGTAGTCTGTGGGCTACCCTGAAAGAAGGGAAAGCGCGTCGTCATCATTGACTAAATCGCGCTAACCATCATTCACAGGATCGTTAATTAGCCACCCAGACTTGGCGGTGTACTAATACATGAAATAGCAAATAACAATACTCTACGCGCGTCTTTCTTGTGTAATCTTCTAACTGGGCATTGTTTTGTTTACACTCGGGGTATTCAAGGTATTTGTGCTCGACTAATTGATAGGGATGCAAAGCTGATTATAACATGATTGGATGACGTCCGTCTGACAGGCCCATTTTCTTTCTTGTTTATCAAGTGTCTTCTCGGAAAATAATTAATTATCTATGCATTGCTTTCCCTTGCTGCATGCATTATTATCTGCAGAAAAGGTTGTCCGTGCAGGCCTGCCGATCATTCGTGCGGACACGATTTTACTGTCGTTTAGACATGGCCACATTATAATCGAGTGTTTCGATCCTTGTATCAATACTAATACCACAGAATAGCCCTATGTTCCTTAACCCTTATAGTGACACCCATGGAGTTACTTTCTGTCTTCATACATGTAATCATAATTCAGAGGTTTACATCATCTTACATGTCGCTTCTATAGTTCTTGTAAAGGAAGTGCTACTTGTATCGATACCAGCTGCTCAAGTGAATCGATCAGACTGCGGCAAGACTATGACGAACATATTATGATGTCAATAAATTTAGATATTAAATATGATTCCTCGATGTAAAGAAAATATCCATCGATCTTTCGTAACATCGATCTATGTTTGCCCATTACCGATCAAAGCGTTGGACACGATCGGGTGTAAGGTTATTATTCATCGATGATCGAACCGTTATAGTTTAATAGAAAACATTCGATCGTATACACATCGATCGATTGAGGGAAACGTTCCATTGACCCTTATTTACAAAAGTCTTATCGATTTATTCTCTCTCTCTTTTACTTCGATGATATGTTACGAATCGGATCTTGTCAAACGTAAAATACAACCCTCTGATTAGTTGAGCACAGAAGTTCGTCCTATGTTTAATATACAACATATTTCTTCAGATAATGATGTACTCAAATAGATCAACATTTCTAAGATCGATTGTTTATAATGAATAATGTTTGACATAACACGTAAATTGCAATTGTTCATAGGCCCATTATAAACAGGTCGTGAACAAAACAATTATGCCTATCGATTTGTTCTGATTCCATTTTTTCATCGAACTGCACAATTATAGTTATAAGGTTCACGTATAATTATGTATACACGCAAACGCACACTTAATAATTGCGGACACATAAAACACACAGTCACGCACATTATCATACACGCTATATTAACTTTAAAAACAGATCCTTTCCAGTGTGCGTGTGTTTTCTTCTTGCCAAGACAATTCACCGTTCCTGCTTTCTTGTACCATCCACCATTCGCCATCCATCATGACCAATGAGCAAAATCAACATGTCCTCTTCACCATTTGATAACATTTACTCCCGATCTCGCATGACTGCGGGCATAACCACTTTGCCAAGCTAACTCGACAAGGGAAATAAAGTACCCGGTACTGAACTTTGTAACATAAAGATTCACGATTAAAGTAAGGCCTGTAAAGTGTCTAACTCCACGAAAATTACTTGGAGCTTCCCCGTTTCTCTTCTACCGTGTTGTTTAGCTTATGGTAAGAGAAGAATAAAATAGGGTTATATTTTTTCAAATGCCCCTTTAGTATGACGATATAATTATATCATTCAGCCCAAAAGCGTTAACAAACTGTCATAAACCTCATAAACGTCCGTTTTAAAAGCTGACGCATATTTTCGCTTTTTAAACCTGGAAAGCAGTGTTCTTTTTCAATGAAACTTTCACACATCATTCGGACATATCTTACAATGATTTTGGTACAGGATTGAAGTCTCAAATGTAATTTTGGGCAATATCTGACACTTTACAGGCCTCACTAAACGCACGACTTAAGTATGTTTCATGAGAAGCCGATAGATTGACTGCATTTGGGGTTCATGAGGTCAAAGGGCAAAGGTTACAGGGCTCATTATGTATCCGAAAATAGCTTGTGGTCGTATTATATTTTTAAAATCCGATTGACGGATTACCACCAAACTTGGTACATGTATCTATCTTGAAATGCCAATGAAGTGATACTGATAAGATTTTGAGGTAATGATGTCGAAGGTCAAAGGTTAATTAAGTTACTTTGAATTGCAAGTGTAAATACTCGGATGTTCTCTGTATAAAGCTAAAGACATATCTTACAATAAATAAATAAAACTAATACAAACCCGTCAGTATCATTACCAAGTTCATGTAGTCACTATAATATTAATATTCGAGACTACATTGGACCTCAACATCCGAAGGACGATTATGTTAATTGTGTTTGCGTTTTTTTAGTATCTTTGAATTGCAAGTGTAAATGCTCAGATGTTCTCTGTATAAAGACATATCTTACAATAAATAAATAAAATTAATACGAACCCGTCAGTATCATTACCAAGTTCATGTAGTCACTGTACTTTGAGTATTCGAGACTACATTGGACCTCAACATCCGAAGGACGATTATGTTAATTGTGTTTGCGTTTTTTAGTATTTTATTTTATTAGCACATTCATGTTAAAATTGTGGAAGGCGGGTAGTAATTATGGTATCGTATTACGCACTTTCCTTCGCACTTTTGTTCAATCCTACAACAACTGCTACTTACACGGTTGCTCATAAAGTTGGAATATTATTTTTTTTAGATCGAACTTCATTCTTTTTCCTGTTTTTTGCGCCTAATTAATAATTTTAGACTAACTATTACGATTATATAATGTGTCCAAACTACCAATGTACAATAAAGGGTTGCATAAATTTGCATTAATTAATTAAGCCTTGTGTTATGATCTTTGAAAGGCAGGATATTTGGCCCATTTCCCTTCCCAAAGCGTATGTCCAAAAAGTCATCGTCATGAGTCATTTCTCAGAGTTGGCTGTACAATTTCCAACCAAAATTGGCACAGAGGCTCTCTAGGCCATACTCCGTCCAACGTCATTGGCTACTCTTTGACACAAATTGAAAAGGGTTTTATGAGAGCAAATAACACTTTCAAGGAGTTTTCTAGCTCATTTGTCAGAGCACAAGTCACTCAATCCGTACATCTTTTTCCGACTTCCCTTTCAATTGTATATGTTTGAACCATATTTTGCATGTCTGCAGCTTATCACAATACTCATTCATTATGTAACATTGAGTTTAACACGACAACACCCAACTACAACACTTTCCAACTTCAATATGAATACAATATGTGACAATATGAATACAATATGTGACACCCTTTTTTAACTCCTTGAGTGCCAAGCTTGCATTGTTGCGAGTTACAATACACACAAATGCCATAGAGCCTTAAAATCCTTGGCACTTTAAGAGTTAATTATTAACAACCAAAAGTGCAAAGAGTTGTTTAACACTCATTTGTATGCAAAGGATGAATATGGAATATCGCTGTTGTTTTTATTCACTGGTAAGTAAGATCGTAAGAAAAACGTAATCATTATCAGCGAACAAATAGATCCCAAAACCGGAAAACTTTAATTTGAAAGGGAAGACAGTAATGTACATAATTAGTATGTATAATTCGGGAGCGCATCACTGTCAACTCGTTCTTTCTACCAGCATAAATTATTCATGATCTCTACCTCGGCTAAGACTGTATATTTTAGTATAATTATATGTTATTGTTTTTAATAATAGATTCGATTTATATAGTTGCGCATAATATACAATATCATCTCTAAGCACTTTGCACTATTATTCCCCCAGTCATAGGATACAGTGCAAACCAGCACACATTAAGTGCACCATCTCCACTCCCTTGGGAGCATTTTTTCCAAGCAGCTCATGGGCATTGAGAATATCTTTAACATAAAGGTTTTCACCTCCTACCGGGTCAACCTGTATATACTTGGGTAGTGGGCAGTAATTGTGGATAAATTGTCTTGCTGAAGGGCAAACGCGATTGGCTGGGTTCGAACTCGGGATCTCACGATTGGAAAGCGCCCTCCTTACCAATCTTGCTGTAACCACTGAAAATCAATAATATTCATAAATATGCAAATTAGGGGCAGCCATTTTAGCTTTTAGGGTGTTGCCCATACGGCACATGCAAATGAGCACCGTAAATGGATTTCTTGCCCCAAATTACCCTAGAATAATCGTTTTTTAAAATCAATATTGTACTATTTCTAGATAGAAAATGACCCCTGACAACATTTCAGAAATTAATATGCAAATTAGCTAATTATATTTATAATGCAAATTAAACCAATTTCACCAGCTTCGATTTCTTAGGACTTTTATTATGTTATTCAGGGGAGTTTCCTGAACAGAATTCCGAAGAAAATTCCCATGTTGCAATTTTGCCGAGGTCAAGACCCTATATTGACTGGACTAATAGCTATCAATTGATCGTACGATCAATAGTTGAACGTAAAACTAATCGTGAATATTTGTGTTACGAACCTAATTTTAGTCGCTTTATTATAACTTGTACTCTATCAATGCAAACTAGTCATCCTTGTAGAGGCCTACGGAAAATATTCCATGTAACATATCGAACATTAAGACATCGAACGGGAAAGTAAAACTCCATAAACAGTTCTCCACGATATTTCCTCGACATTTCCTAGTGCTTTGTATAATGATGTCAGTTTTTTGAGCCAAATCATTGACATATATATAATTATTACGTTCACATCAGCATGTGTAAAATGGCCATTAGTTCATGAATCTGGGATGTAAAAATGGGAGGCCTTAAACTTACGTATATAGTTACATATTGATTGTTTTAAGGTAATTCTCGAGATTGCAAATGCTTGAATGGGACTATGTGTTACACTTTCCCCAGATAACGTGTGCGTTGTCACGACGTATGCGTAACAATCTGGCGGCCATATGGTGTTCCATATCGCCAAACGATTGCCTAAATAATCAGGTTTTGAATAACGTAACTGTGTAAATAGGTCACCAGCCGCCGTCAGTTTTGACACGTCTATGGACCCAACAAAACAGAAGGCATATGGTACCATCCGGGGTCTTGTCATCGTTTGGATTATTGTGCTGATAAGTTGCTTCGTGTCACGATAAATTGATATAATGCATACACAATTACACATATAGATAACAAATGACATTGGAGTGAATTGATACAGCTATAAATGAGTTTATGTATCCCATGTTCACACTACATTAAAGTGACCGTATTGCACGTCATTGGGCGGGTTAAACGAGCTTCTGAATGGCAGGAACGGCTGGCAAGGGCGACTATCAAACGAGCAACGACAATCGCAGCACCTCGTATACACGATAGTCTTTCCCCAGTCGTTTCTGGCAATTCAGATACGAGTCCCTAAGGATGAAGCTCCCTAACCATTGCCGATGTATTCTTTCTAGAGGATGTTATTCGGGCGGAGAGCATTCGAAGAAGCTCTGCTTCTTTTGTGATTTTCCCCATATCCGCATGCATTTGTGTTTTGCCTATGTTTTGCCTATCAAATTGATTTATTTTAATTTGTGGGAGTACATGAATTGGCTGTATTAGTAAGAACCTTAGATGTAATTATCTTTTGTAAAGTATTTTACTGGTTATGAAATTAATAAAATGTAGGCTACATGAAATAAATACATACATGAAATTAAATGAAATTGCCTCGTCAGAAGGCTAGATCCCTCCCACATGTGTATGGTTGATACACGGTGCACCCGGTTCCCGCGGGCAATGGGTTAATCAGGTAACTTAAGAATGACATCGAGCTGATGGAGCGCGATCGGCTTCGTCAACGAGACGGGATCAAAGGGGTATGACGAAATCGACGTCGGGCTCTGCAGGACATAGAATACACTTAAAGGCGCACTCAGCCATAATGTGCAAATCAGATCCAAGTTATCTTGTAGCCAGAGAAGGTTTGGCTTTACCTCACATTAAATAAACACGAGAACACATAAACTAACCTTAATACAAAGTGAAACCTGGATAGCTACGTGCGAAGATTATTTCATAATTATTTCGTATAGATGCAAAATGGAATGGCACCATGACTTGTTATCGAGCTGCAGGCTGCGCGCGCATTCACTGTTGGAATGTTTTTTGATCTATCGCGTCATAATAATAGCACTGATTTGATTTGACGGTTCATATCTTTTTATTACCACGTACATTCTACGTTAATCGCATTCCGTGTTTATCTTGCAAATAGCCGGAAGATAACCGGATCCATTAAGATAATTTAAATGATAAATTCCAGAAACCTAGTTTAATTATTCTTTATCTGTCGCTGATGCATCCCCATGCATGCACCTCCGGTGGCGTGATGTGGGTTGGCAATCGAGGAAACGAAGCGGCCTAGACTTTGGAGGGGCGTCACCCCTTCCATAATAGAGGGGTGTACCCCCTTCGACGGTATGTAGGGGCTTTAAAACATATTTTGGTACTGGGAACGTCGGGTTTTGAGAGTGTTCACACAAATGAAAACATAACATTAAAGTGCTCACTTTGTAATTTTGTCATTAATGTTTGACATTTCATTACAAATTCATATAAGCAGTTCTAAGCCATTATGATTATAACAGATTCGAGTGATATTTGGTGGAGAGCTGCGACCCCACATTTTTATGTACACTGGTATGTACCTCATCCTCGCCAAAAGCAAAAGGAACATTGGCCAAGTTATCACTTTTAGAAGTTCTGGAAAGTAACCTATTTTTAAGTTGTCATAACTAACACTAAAGAAGAACAAGATTTTTGTTTCTAAGGAGGCACGTTTGTAGCGACGAATATTCATGAGCCTATAATTTTTGAACGCTCTGCAAATTACGAGGTGGGCCCTGTATGTTGGTAAGATCTAGCTGCGATTTGATTAATACGACGAATTCTAGTTATACTCTCTCCGAAATTCGTCTAAATTGAATATTCAATAAGCGTACAGTGATTATTGGATAGCTGTACGGGTTCCCCCGTATTAATCAAACGATGTCTGATATGTTTCTGCTAACCGAGACTCGCTCCATCTCGCCCCGGGCTAAGAGTCCTTGCATTCTGAAATAGCAGGGGCACACGCCGAGCTTGCAAGTAAGCAGTGGCGTAGCTACGGAGGGGGGGGGGGGGGGGCCTGTGCCCCCCCTCAATAATTTTGAAAAAACAATAGAAAACATATGGGCCATTTTTTGAAAAAACAAAGAAATACATATGGTGTGCCCCCCCCCCCCCCCCCCTGACTATCTGACTATCTGACTCTGTCCCTTTCATACCGGTCCCTTGGCCCCGTTGCGAGTTGCAGGGAAGAGTTGCAATCGATTGTAAAGTTGAAATTAATTGCATGTTAGAAAAAAAAGGAAAAAAAATCTTATAATGCCACATAATTGTTTCACACCAGTGTGCTGTGCATGAATTAAAACATAACAACTCGAACGGGAACGAATGACACAGGCGAATATAATTATACACATATGAGTTATGATTCATAATAAGTATTGACAAATCACTATACCGGCATATTTTCGATGAAAAATGTAAATATATAAAACTATGGTAACCCTTTGAACCGCAGATGCAGGCGAATATTGATTGTGGGTCGGGTATCAGCTGTTTCCCCACATCAAAATATGTTCACACAATGATGGAGGCGTAGAGGCGCCATTCGAGACAAAATCCCTCAATGTGTCCTCATCGCGTTATACTACTGGCCCATATAAATTCTCATCGCATGCGTTTATCTTTAACTTGCCCGTGATTTTAGCCCACGTCCCATGGATTAAATCCAACCTAAATGGTGTTAAGACAAAATTTAGACCATGCGGCTTATTTTTTTTTTAGTATATTGACTGTTAACAGTGACGTCCCTATTTTATTTAAAATCATGGATTAGATTCAACACACTGTGCGTAACTCTACATTTAGCCACATGGGTTACATGTTATTCCATGGGTCGGTTAAAAGATGACCTCAAAAGACGCGATTTAGCCCGCGGTTAAATCTAACTACTGATGCAAATTCTTGCCATTATGTCGGACTCCTGCGTATTGGGTACCATTTCTGATGTTCATGGGAGTAAGGACACATTGTTGTATATGCATCAAAATAAGTTCTGATTCCGCGTGTAGCATTACCATATTGATTCATTTATGATGTTTTTAATATGTGTTAAATAATTGATTTTGTTTGATTAAAAATTGAATTATATAAACAAATCTAAAAAGCATACTTCAGATAGCGTTAATCGCTGGATTCATGTCCAACTTTCGCAGGAACAATTCGCGCTTTGATTTAATGATGATATTTTGTGTTAAATATTGATATATTTTTTTTGTTATTAAAGATTGAATTATATAAACAAATCTGAAAAGCATACTTTAGATAGCTTTAATCGCTGGATTCAGGTCCAACTTTCGCAGGAATAATTAGCGCTATGATTTAATTATG
Source organism: Echinarachnius parma (assembly GCA_037951105.1). Lineage (NCBI taxonomy): Eukaryota > Metazoa > Echinodermata > Echinoidea > Clypeasteroida > Echinarachniidae > Echinarachnius > Echinarachnius parma. The sequence goes on along the minus strand of JBAMJV010009858.1, from coordinate 8,332 downwards.
ATGTTTTTTGTGTTAAATATTGATTTTTCTAAAAAGATATAATTATGCATGTATAAACACATTTGAAAAGTATACTTTATATAGCTTTAATCGTTGGAGACAGGTTCAACTTTCGCAGGAACAATTCGCGCTATGTGTTTGTATGGTTGTAACAATAATAACGTGGAAAACGACAGGCTAAATAGAAATCGTTTTCCAATGTGTAATATGCGTCATTAGTCTTTTCTGGAGGAATTCTGGAGGAATGGAGTGATTCTTATTTTAGCAACCTGATATATTGGCTCCGGAAACCGGAATGTAATCGATGCATTTCAACTCTTCTTCGTTCTGCCCTATCACATGTGAATCGTTCTGCATGTACATGTATCATGGAACTGATTCTCCGATGAATACTTTCTGTGAAATATCCCTGGGAAATATTTTAGTTGCTAAAACGTAAAATGTTAAAATGAGGGTTATTCAAGTAATGTGCATATACTTCATAATTATTACGATTATAGCAATGTTGTACATTTCTTATAGACGTGAATATTTCATTAGAACCTTACTATAAAAAACGGGTGGGATAAATAAGTTTAAATTTATTTTAGTTATACCATTGAGATGTATGTATTGTGCACTTGAAAGTACGTTTTTTTATAAATCAAATTTACGAGGACGAAACCAAAAACTAAACCGAAAAAGCTTAGCACGCATAAACACAGACGCGCATTACGTATTAGCATCATAATCCAAAATGGCGTCATTTTGCCTATAATGGGTTAACGTTTTAACCATTCACCACCAAAGCAATGTACATTATTGTTTTGCTCATTAGATTTTGCATGATACGGATATGAATAAATAGCATCTTACAATGACATACAAACTTTAAACATTTAATGTTTAAAGATAAATAACTGTTTTGGGAAAGTTACAGAAAACATTTATAATTGATCAATATTGTTGAATAAGTATCTAAAAAGGGCTTGTGTGGTAAAATCCGAACCTAACGATGCGTTAAATGCAGAAATATCGGAAGAAATCCAATACCCGCCCGTGAAATGTATAAATCCACCGCCCGTTCGCACCTGTCCACGCCGCTAGCGCTGGACTGGAGTATCGACAAGCTGGGGACAAGCCCGTATAGCGAACGCACGTGGTCAATAATGCACGTAGCGTATGCGCGATTCCGCGTTGGCGATATCTATCCGCAGCGGAACGATTTGATAATTTACCAAATATATCAATTAGTAGGCGGTTTCCAGGCAAAATTTGTATCATCCCGTATTAGTAAAAACATATTCTTTCACATGATTGGTAATAAGAGCTTCCGTTTCATTTTTTGAGAGGGGGGCGTTTCCAAAACTGGCCTATACCTTTAAGTTTGTTAGCTAACCATAAGAATAATATAATATATACCTTGATGATTTATTAGCACATGAAGGAGATTACACACACTCACGCACGAACACACACATAAACACACACACACAATCAAACACATATAAATACACACATACACACACACAAACAATCAAACACGCACGCACCTCATGCACGTTCACATACACACGAATTGTCAAATGACAATAATACAAACATCAAAAACATGCATAATACACATACCTTTAAAGCAAAGACAATTATCATAGCGGATACAATTGAAAGTATTATTCATTTCAAATAAAAATACACAGACCCCGAAAGGTCGCTTAGAGGAATCCATCATTTCTAAAACTTGATGATTTCCAAGTAAAATGGCGGTGATTAATAAATGACCTCCAACTAATTCGATCATCATGATTATTTGTATGGAAAACATGCGCGGCTTTGGTATGGTCAAGGGCTATATTGGTATTCAATAGATTAATTTCATATTTCGTAAATGAGTTAATATATTGGAGAAATACCAATAGGGCCTGAAGGAAATTGTTGGGACGAGTGGCATTCCACGTGCTGACGCGGAGAGGAGGCCAAACCAAGCTAAAATGGCAACGTTTTGTAAAAACGTTATTTTCGATTGCATTGTAGCATTACCATGTTTGTTAATTTGGCAATTCTATCATGCGTCTGTGTCTCTTCGTGTGTGTTTGTGTACATATGTGTGTGTGTGTGTGTGTGCGTGTGTGCGTGTGTGCGTGTGTGTGTGTGCGTGTGTGTGTGTGTGTGTGTGTGTGTGTTTCTGTGTATTGAAGGGGGTGGGTGGGTTGGTGAAAGTGCCCCATGTGCTCCATTCCTTTCACAGTTACGTCACTAGTTTGGGAAAGTGCCTTGACCTTCAAAGACAGTACCTGATTGTGACGTGCCCTTTTTACGACGTCTGTCAATTGATTAGAGATTCCACTAATACGGCATTCTCCAATTCCATTCTACTCATCTTCACACAGATCAGGGGGGTTTTAGTAACCTTGTCCTTTAACTTAACATGTTGTTTGTTTTCCAGTTTTCCACAGCGGGGTTGAAACACCCCCTCCCTCTCTCCTAATCGATCGTCTAACTATGGTCTAACCACAAAGGTGGTCACGTGACGACTATGCGGCCAGTCCACGAAACGTCAACCTTGAAACTGACTAAGGTATATAATGTTTATGCATATCTTATGACAAAAGTTATTATGTTCTTGGTTAGGATGAACTGTGTAAATAACAAATCAGGATGCCGATATTTCATGGCATGTGTCATATCTAAAAATGTTATGGCATTTCAGCGCTATGCATTGTTCATCTGCATAGAACGGTTGACTCGAGAAAGTTGTGGTTGAAATGTTTTGGGGCTCTCCTTCCCACATATAATGCAACGGGCATAATTTACCAAAGCAGTAGCACATTTTATGACACCCTCCAAAGTGCTATACGCTATAGGTACCTCGTTGAGTTATCACACAATTCACGTTTCATGTTTAATATGCGTTAATAATAATAATACTAATTAGTGATAATTGACAACTAGCATCTTAGAACTTTGTCTGAGTCAGCCGAACTCACTTGCAGCTTCAATTGTTCTTTCATTTCTTTATGTTTTTACATTACTCATATAAGTATGAAACCAGCTTTGGTTCGACACATTTCTACTTTGTTAATGAGATATTTGTATTTTAATTTGAAATTTAAAATTGTGAGAATTATTGTACCTGTGTACAAACATGTGGCAATTCGTAAGCAACATACATGTAGTACGTTGCATGACTATATGACATTAAATTGTTTTAATCGAACCGTCAAACTGAACACATCTGACCAAAGTAATACACACTTGTTAAACGCTTTGTTTAATCACTCCCTTTAAATAGATCCATGTTCAATGTTTCAATGTTTTATTTCTCATGTCACCCTGTCGGAGGGTATTGGGAAAAAAAATCACATTTAGCACACAGAACTGGACAAAGACACACAGCTACGTCTTTCGACCAACACACATTGCATCGTAAGGAAGACCGACTCTGAAGAATCCGAGTTAGCCAAGTTGGTTTCTGACAGATTGGGATCTCATCTGTCAAGTCTGAGGTCCATCTGCAGCGATGGATCCTGACGGGTGATCTAATGTTCCCTCATTAATCCCCATCACGGCGACCCATCAGTTCCCCTGATTGGTTAATGGGTCTGCGAGTGAAATGCTTCGCGCGACCAGCATTAAAAAGATACAGACGCGACCAAATCCAACATTGGAGTTCACATCACATTTTAACCATGTCAAATCGATGCAATGCCATTATACAATTGCATTATTTGCCATTACCCGATTACGTTTAAGACGTGTATGTGTACTAATTGAAAGGTAGTCATGTCCCTATTTATCACTCGACCATGAGAATGTTGCATTCCTCGATTAATAACATGATCATAATGATAATGAGATCACTTCGCTGTAGCGAGGAAGAAGGAGAGTTTTTTTCGTCAAGGATTTAGGTTAATCTAAAGGCCCACTATTAGCCAGCCCGCCACCAGACCAGATTAGACGCTATTTTCATAGGCGAACGAGCAAAATTTACCCCGGGGAACTGAGGTATTTTGGTGGAGTATAATTCTTCCTATTTTTCACCCAAAAAGCACAATTTGAAAATAAACTGTCTTCATCACCTGTGGCTAGCCGGAATGCAACTAGTTTAGATGAAATATGAGATGATTTTGCCCAAATTGAGATAATTTTCCAAAATATTGGTTGTTTTCTCATCTCTCGGAAGAGGGGTGTCTGCAGCCCCCTCCACCCCCCCCCCCCCCCATCCCTCCACCTCATACGCCTATGGCTAATTCCTTGGCCTTGTCTTTACTTTCCTCCGCGTGTATTCCATGTATTGCCAACCGAATATCTTTGAGCCACGCGTTGGGTAACAGTGTACGCCAAATTTGATATCACTCTATTCCAGACAACATTAATTCTACACCAATGTCCGCTATACATGAAACCCGCGGGGTGAGACGTGGTGTATGTGAACTCAATTTTCATTCAACAGTTAAATTGATACGTGCTATACCGTCTCCTTCTAGTCAGGTGTTCACCACATGATAGTTATTCGAACTTGTTGAAGGGAGTACATGTCTGATACATTCTTCTTTTGATACGGTATAGGGAGGGACCTCAGAGGGACTCAATTAATGAAATTGCAAGATTCTGCGTTTGCCAAATTAACATAGATATAGCTGCATCCCCCAATTCAAATGTGCGCAGAAAGGACGTTCAGCCTAGTAAGCAGGGGCGTAGCTACGGGGGGGGGGGGGGGGGAGGGCTGGGGAACGCGCCCCCGCAACATTTTCGTTGCCCCCCCCCCCCCCCCCCTCCAGATGATCCCACCCACACACAAAAGTGGTGCTTGCCGAACAAAATTAATGGGAAAAGGAAACCGACAAAATCATGCCTTTACTTAACCAAAAAAAGGGAAATATCATTTTGGCAATTCAATTTGAAGACTGATATTAAACCTGTTCCCCCTTAGGAAATTACAAGGCCAGCCTCTTGTCCCCCACTAGAAGGGTCCTAGCTACGCCACTGGTAAGAAGTCTGAGTCTTGATGGACAAGCCAACCGTTCTAGGTCTGTATGTTGACTTGACTCGACCATTGCAATGAGCGTGTTAAAATAAAGAAATGTTATCTTAATTTATAGAACATTTACTTGTAACAGTCAAATTTATATAATTGCTTTTATTTGAGTATTCCGAACATGAGAATGTTTCAATATGTAAAATGGGGGTGCATATCAAATCCCTTTTTTGGAACTAGGGCACTACAAGGACGTTTCGCTGAAGGGACCAAAGTTGACCTTTTCCTGTCAAATACACACTTATTCTCATCGGTACGGTACCTCAGGTGAACCCGGCATTTAAGTATCCAAGGGAAGTTATTAATAACGGATAACTTTCTCAATAATGTAACCGCCTGTCCGTTAAACCTTTAGCTGATTGCGCCTCTCCCTTCCAAATAATAAATGGATGTGTCAAATATTTATCATTTGTTATCCGTCTCCTTTCGATATCGCCAAACGTCTCTCGTTTTCTTCCGCCGGACGATTCACCTATTGTCCCGGCCTACCTTATTTTGAAAATGGAAAATCTGAATTGGTATGTTTTTTGTATGGTTTTTGAACTGCCATTTTCAACGTTTTGACAATCAGTTGTGGTACATTAAAAAAAAAATAAAAAAAAACAAGTTAAAGAATTTAAAATCATAAATGCACAGGATGTGGAAAATTCCTGTTCATAATCCATTGTAAATAAATAAATAAATAAATAAATGCAAATAAATTCGTAGAGATGGCCCATTCTGCACCGCCTTTTCAACATAGCTGGTCTTCCATATAGGGTCCCATATCGTGGTTAGTCATTTGGGTGTAGCTGCTTGGTTATATACTGCATGGAGGTAGCAATCAAGGTAATTCATTTTACGAGGCAGAGGAATATAATGTATGTTGTTTTCCTTGGTGAGCTCGGGAATACACGGCACTGTTTGGATACCCGGCGATACAATCACCCCGGGGGAAAGACATACTAGAATGCAAACAAAATCATCACAGTATGTTGTTCCAGCAATATTCCACCAGAGCATATTGGAGAGGGGTGAATCAGTGAATCATTTGAATGCGCGCTCTTCTGTAGAGGTACTGGTTTCACTAACTTAAACTTTAAGTTAGTGAAACCAGTAGTTAATGTTTATTATCTAATTCGTTCAATTCTTATTTTGTATAGTTATGTAGGCCTAAATCAAAATACCCTGCCACCGAACATGTATTTGTTATCGTCGATGTAGCATTGTTGAAAATATACTCTTTCGTATTTAGGTGCTGGTTTCCTTAGCTTTAAAGGTAATGACTGCCTCTTTAAGACAATATCTAATTCGCCCACAAAACTATCTTGACTCTGAAAATGTTAATAATATCGTCGATGCAGCATTGTTGACTACAATTCGAGTAACTGCCCCCGATTTTCCATACTTTTCCTTACTTTAAAGGTATTGTCAGTCTCTTTAACATATTGCCCAGTTCGCTCAATCTTTCACGGTACATAACTGCATCAAAATATCCTCTCTCGCTCTGAACATTTGAATGCCATAATCGTGGATGTAGCATTGTTGAATGCAGTTGGAGTATAAACTGTCCCCCATTGCTCATTTCCGCATTTCAAGGTTTATTTCACCCAATAAATAGACTCATCACGGGGATTGGTCCCTAATGCACGCATCTTGGGCAGGTTTGTGATGTCGATTTGGTTCATGCATTTATTGTAAGGACGTCCTTGCGATTGTTCATTTAGTTTATCCATTTGAACATAAAACAAACCGTGTATATCATATTGTGTAAAAGGAGCAGATAACGAAATACAAATAATTTCCTTGTTATACACATTACCGTCTTTTCAAAATGATCAAATAATCAATTTCGAAAAAAGATGATAATTATAAGAAAAAACTTAAGTATGAGACCAGTTGAAACTATACAAATGAATTAGGATATGTCAAAACATGAATATTGCCATCGTTAGCCATTGTTACAATGTAATACCTGACATCCTGATATATGGCAATTCGCGATACATTCAGAAGAAGCCATCGAGTCATTGGGTACTTCAGCTTCCCCGTAATTGTTCTTGTCCCCCCATCCCTAAGTACCGCAATTTTCAGAAATGATATTTCTGTAATTACCCTGCATGGCATTTCAAGACCAATAAAGCTGGATGGGTCTCGCTTAATTTGTATGCACTGCATCTTCGCGTCCGGGTCTTGTGTTGACGAATTTAACCTTTGTCGAAAAGGGCGATCTACTTAATACGACCTGCTATATATTTTCTCTGGTATCGAGCTCGCTCAGAGTGTTCCTCAAAGGATTATGGTAGCTTCGTTCCCATGTCCAGAAACATTCGTTGGACGAGCGAATTATGTATTCGTTTAATTTGTCCTTGCAAAGCAGTCTGTTAAAAAAATCATGATAAACGGGTAAGTTTTTGCTAAGACATGAGCGAAAATTGTATTTAAGAATGTGATAGAAGCGTGTGGTTCGTGAGAGCCGTTATCTTTCACCATAGTAAGATCGATATCAATACAGATAGATAGATACATATATATATATAAACCCCTCAAAAAAAGTTCGGAAACTCAAGTTTGATCGATCATATCTCTCGTATTTTTTAATAAGAATACTCGAAATCGGTGTCACAATAAAGCCTCATTATATACCTTTCAAACGGTGCATTATGTGTAGTGATTATGCAATTGGGGCGATTGCAGTAGCCCAGAGAATAGGGGGAGGCAGGAAGTGAAATCTCGCAAAATGGCCCCAATGCATTCAATTTACGAGTGCATGACTGTGTTGATCAGTTTTCTAAAGGTTAACATTCTATTGAATACTGCCACCCTTTCCATTCATCAAAATTGTTGAATTGGATACCATTTTAATGGAAATTATCTCTTCATTACGATGGCATATTAATCGTAAGGATTATGCAAATGGAGTGTGTGCAGCGAACCGGAATATGGAGATGGGTCGAGTGTGAAATCAGACAAAAAGATATGGAGTTGACAACAAATCAGAGCGTTGCATTTTTTTCGAGCTTTTGGGAGGATTTTTTAGCATTTCAAATAAAATATTCATGATCAAATATGATATCAACGGAAAGCCCAACAACTCTTCTGTATGAAAATGTGAAATTTATAATGATTTTTGTAAAGGGCGGCTGCAGGGAGATGAATGGGAGGGAGCCTCAAAAGTGACCCATTTTGAAACGCTCTGATTTCAAGGCACTATTCATGCGTTTTCAATTGAATTCCTCTCATTCATGGCCAACTCATTCAAGTCGCATTACATCCTCTACACAATGGTATACAGATACCGACACCAAATCAGAGCGTTTTGAAATGGGTCACTTT
>JBAMJV010009857.1:0-79470 GCA_037951105.1 Echinarachnius parma | reverse complement strand
ACATCTATCTTTCATCTATCTTTCATCTATCTTTCATCCGTATACGCGGAGGGAGGCACACCACATGTATATGCCTTATTTGGACACAACATTTTTCCTTCTGTTTTTAAGTTAGGCAAATTATTGCTAATTATTGCCCCCCCCCCCCCCTGTCTTTGCCCCCTCCATCTAGAAATACAATTAACACTAACATTGGTTCCTACCCCTTGATGGATCGAAACTGGCTACGCCAGTGATGACATTTATGGAGGGAGAGATTTCCATCTAATATCAAAATCTCGAAATCCACACACATCCCCAGACAACGTTCACGTAACTTAGACTGACCCCCCAGCCCGGCCTGCTCCATGGTCACCCCCCCCCCCCCCCCCCATTCTCCTCTATACAGTTATTTCCATGTCGGTAGAATATGTTACATTTTTCTTTTAGCTCTCTTTATGCAAGATCTCGGAGAAAGATAGATGAATTAATGGGGGTCAGGATGTGGAAGGGGATACTTTTCCAGGACTTGATATTCTCATTGGTTAGCCATGGTAATCCATAATACTTTATCCCAGGGGCGTAGACAACGGGGGGGATGAGGGGGATGCATCCCCCACCTCACAAGGTGGGGGGATGACATGTACAATCATCCCCCCCCCCCCAGGTTTTAGGGAAGGATATTTTTTGTGTGTGTGTAGCTGTATACGAGTGGGAAAGAAAACATAAGTTGTATGACTTGTTAATTCTAACGTTAAAAGGTAATTTATACATCAACTTTCAATTTTTGCTGCGCGCTTCGCGCGCGAACAGATTATCTCAGTTTGTTGTGTAACTTATGGTCTGGGGTGAGTACTTTTTTCTGTATACCGGGCCACGTAGTTCCAGTGTAGGCTGGCATTGCTCTGGCTCCTTGTGTGACGTGCACCAAATTGCACCAATTCAAGTATATATATATACTCCGCAAAAAAAGAAACTGGACACTTGTATAAGACCAAATATTTCATATTCATTTACGATAAAATATATAATATTGTATATCAAATTAAAGATAAAACAACCCTCTTCAATATTGGCATACAATCTAAATGCAATCATTCATGCATGACTTGTCACGGTCAGTTAACCACAGCAAGGTCTGTTTTCAAAAATAGCAAAAATGGAACATCCACTCAACCATATAAATGTTGATAAGCAAAATCTAAAACGCTATATTCATGACATGGCATAAATTTTCAACACAAATGTGAACTTTTCTATCTTCATCTCAATAAAAAGTATCAATGAAGACAAATTGTGAACGTTATAGGTTTTATTTTCATCCAAAAGTAACAAAATAGGGAATTCCATGGCAAAGGTTTATTAGTCGAAACCACAGTTTGTGCCCTTATTTCAGCATGAAAAATTGTATAAATTCTGTTCAAGAATTCTACCGTACTCCACAGATCTTCAAAACCTGATGTCACCATTGGTCAAACAGTTTGGCAGTCTTTAACATGACATTTATCTAGGTAACTTTGGTTAAAATTGCAGGGGACACACTTAAACAGACAAGCTTCATGCCTCTAATACAGACCAGTATGATGATGCTCTCATAACCTGGCCCTGTTTTATTGACGAATATGTATTTTCAGAGATTGTTCATAACAATAAAGTTAAATAATGTCATAATTTACTTGCCCGGCACATCTTGTTTTAAGTGAAACGCTTACTATCATCCTGATCATTTCAGTCGAATGTTGTGGTCCTCCATTGTTTTTGCTATTTTTGAAAACAGATCTTGCTATTGTTAATTGACCATGGCATTTCATGCATGAACGATTACACCTTTAATTTATACCCTGCATGCAGAGGACTAAATCCCCTTTAATTTGATATATGATAATCTACACTTTATCGTACATTAATATGAAATAATTCAACTTGTACAAGTGTCCAGTTTCTTTTTTTGCGGAGTGTATATATAAATGCAAAATCTTCTCCGTGGGAGGGGGATACCCCCTCCCAAACCCTCCCTATTTGGCCCTGCCCCAGCCCTCGGTAACTTCGCCCCTCGGGACTCATTCTTGGCAATAGGCTAAGTTGTTGTATCATACATAATGTGGCATATGGTGATGTTGGAACTGTGTATGATGCTAAATATAAATACAATATTTGTGTTGGGGTGCATATGTGTCAATTATTTGTTTTCTTCGTGAAAATATGTTAAAAATTTCTGGTCGATCAAATCATGACACGGTTTCCCAGATACAGTCGATGTTAAAGGTATGGTGACAAGAAAACTGCCTCAAAATTGGGTTTTACTGTATCTAAGGTAGATTTTCATGAAGATTACTAATACAAACATATTTTCCTCGTGGGAAAACCCGGTAAAAAAATCAACTTGTAAAAGTCCCGGGCGAACAAAAAATGACGTCATCTTTGTGACGTCACCTGCAGGCAATCGCAGTTTAGCTCGGTCATAGACGTACACGCTGAGTACAATACTCACGTTGACACAGAGATATTATTTCCATTTGTTTCAATATTTGCAAACATTTGTTCAGGTTTATATCATGGGACGATATACACTCAGATGTGTAGCTGCATCCTGCTACAATTCATTTCTTAGCAATTCTTAAGCATTTTCAGTAAAACCTCAATTTACAAGCAAAAACGAGTTTGTTTTACAAGCAAGTCATAGGCTCTGCATGTAAACAATGCACATTCCCCCGCGTTGCGGTCTGCATGTGATGTCATGAATCGGGTGACACGTGCGCACATTTCCGCTCTGCTATAAATGACTTTTTTTAGGAGCATGGAACGCCGATGCGTAATAAAGCAAAAAAGTTGCATGAAATTTACCTTTTTTTCCCAACTTAAGGATTTCTTTGAAAAAAAGAGTGTGGTATATCAATAAAGGCACATATTTAAAGCTATAAACCTGAATCAAAGCCGGGATTGCACCCCTCCTTTAAGCCCGAATTTCCTATCTAGGTAAGCACCAGAATGCACAATTTCAAGTCCAAAAATGCAAAATCTCTCTAGCGTGGGGGGACACCACCTCCCACACCCTCCCCCCGCTCAGTCACTTCGCTCCCTGTATTGAGGTGCATATTTATTAGTGTGTCAATTATTTGTTTTATCGTGAAAATATATTTAAAATTTCTGGTCGATCAAATCTAACACGCTTTCCCAGATACAGTCAATGTTAAGCCCGAATTTCCTATCTAGGTAAGCACCAGAATGCACAATTTCAAGTCCAAAAATGCAAAATCTCTCTAGCGTGGGGGGACACCCCCTCCCACACGCTCCCCCCGCTCAGTCACTTGGCTCCCTCGGGCTTGGTCGCTTCGATCCTTGCAATGTCTCACTCTCGCATCTGGCTCAAAGTTGGCAGCACTGTGAGTGTGGTTGGGCATGAGCCCCTATATACACACACAAAATCCTGAGCCCCCATAGGTTTTGCCCCCCCCCCCCCCCCCTCCCCACAAAAAAAATAATAAAAAATGCTTTCGGCCCGCCTGGTCACGACCATCTTCACATCTACCCCCCCCCCCCCCCCCCCCCCCTCCCCCACTGAGAGGACTTTTAAGCAATTGTCTTGGTCTCCAAAAATTGCTCTTGGTCCGGTGAACGGCAAATCATCCCCCCCCCCAGGTGTAAGAACCTGTCTACGCCACTGCTTTATCCATATTCAAAGACAAAATTAAGCAGATCATTCTTGTACTTAGTATTGGCATAGACAGTTGACCAAAATTATTTACAGATTAACCAAAAGAGCTAGTTACGTTTAGCTTGTTTTAATACAAGCTAAACTTTATAGAGCAATGATGACCCAAATTAGATTATTATCATATGGCAGAAATCATTTAAAATCTGACGTACATTTATGATCTAAAATCGTTCTAAAAAGTGTAAATTCAACAATTCAAACACTGCTCAACTTTGGACGTAAATTATATAAGTAATTGTAGGGCTAATGAATAAACCTTAGATGAATAAACCTTAGATATAACTTGGACAAATAAAATTATACAAACTTTCAAAGCCTATAGCCTAGAAGGTCCATTGGAAATACGGCATATATTAATATAAACTACATATAGCCTTATAGGTCCAGGTTCAAGGTCTAACATATAAGACGTAATATAACTCCATATTTCAAGTTCAGATTTGTAAATGTAAGTAAACTTGTAATAGTGCTATATGGGTGGAGTATCACTTGCCATGACTCTTGAAAACACAAGTCATAATGGCAAAGTTGTCACTCGCGTTTACGAACGTTGCGTTTTGACATGAACTACATACGCTAGACTAAATCAATTCTTTGAATTCCACTATATTAAGGAAATTGTATACAACACATCTATGCCATTACTAATGAAGGATATCTACTTAAAATTTACCTTTCTTCCCAAATTGCCTCTTCTCACAGCAGCAAATGCACAACCGATAACGTAATAAACAGACGAAACGTGTACTTGCTATGCTTACAATACATGGTTCGCGATGAAAATAATTACACGTAAAGTCAATGCATTCCTGAGGGGAAAATGTTGTCGCATTTCACCTAATCCATAGCCAAAATATTACGTCATTTTCTAGCGTTGTGATTGGTTGAGGCTCTCCCAGTCGAGCACGACTCCCATTCTCGATTCAACATGTCAAATCGGGCCCGATTGGCCCCGATTGGATACCGACTGGTAAAATCGGAGTCGTGAGGCATCGCACACAGAGCCGATCCGACTGAAAACCAGTCGGGTCGGGTCGAGTCGGCTCTGTCTGCGGCGGGTTTAAGGGATCCAAATGATATGCTGGGGTCAAAGGTCACATATATATAGGTCAAAGGTCAAATGAGGTCAAATTTGAAAGTTTACCTGCAAGACTCATATTGGTTGATAACTTTCCAACCCTGCATCTGTTTGTAACCAAACTTGATTGGCATGAATGCGCGCAATAGGGTGAGACACATTACGTCTCTCGCCTTGTTTTAAATGCTTCCTCTTTTCAAAAATGTTCGAAAAAGGTTTTTAAATAGATTACCTCTCTATCTAATCACCATTTCAACAAAACATCACATGCACAATATTTTATTTAAAATTGTTGAAACCACTGAGTGTTTAGAGAGTGCCCTCTTGAGTTATAACGGCTCATTTTTAATGTTAACAGGCTTTTTACATAGTCATTTTTTAATTATGTATTTCTTTAGAGCATGGTGGAGCGATAACTGTTAACTTGTAATGTAGTGGTGCATGTTTTGTTGACTAAAATTCAGTTTGACTGAAACTGTACTCTCTTGACCAGAACTCAACTATCCCTTTAAATACATTTCATGTGAATAATTTTCCTAAATGGGCGCTGTAGTAAATATTTGTTAGGGTAAAAAGAGAACAGTTTGTATTTTACTAATGAACACAAGATCAAACATCGTGATCGATCGAACGAGTACATATCAGAAAGTACGTGGAAAAAATGTCAGACGAAAGAATGTCATTGGAAAGAATGTCAGTGGTACAAAATATCAGAGGTGAAAATATCTGTGGAAATATGTCAGTGGTAAAAATAACGGAAAATATCAGTGCAAAAAATGTAAGAGGTTCATTATTCGGGAAATTGTCAGCAAGCTGGTTTGGGCGTAAGCCTTTACCAGTATTTAGTATGTACGTTTACGCTGAATTATGGGTGACCGTTATTATGTTGGGTAAATAACATTCTTCTTACGTTCTCTTCTTTGAGTCATGTGTAGACAGTCCTGTAATGTCGTGTATTGTACTTCGTTTAAGGCAATTTTGTTTTATTAGCATTACAAAGATAATTACCTAATCTGCATATTTCTGAAATGAGATCAGATGTCAGTTTCTATCTAGGAATAGTACAAAAGTGATTACAGCAATTATTCTAGGGTATTTTGGGGTGGGAAGTCGATTTCCGATGCTCATGTGCATGTGCCATTATGAGCAACACCCTGAAATCCAAAATGTCTTCCCCTTATTTGCATATTTATGAATATTACTAATTTACAGAGGCTATACAGGGTGGCCCAAAACAAACGGAACGGGGCACTTCCCAAAATATAGTAACAACATGATTATGTCCAGTGGATAGGGTGTCTTTTCCAATGAAAAACGATACCAAGAACAGTCAATTCGGTCGTGTAGTTTATTTTTTAGGGCGTTGTGAGTGACACCTTGTCAGGTTCCCTTTTTTGTCAATTTTTACAAAGTCAGTGCTTGATAAATCGCACTCAGTGCTCGTCAGAGCAATACGCGCGCCATTGTAAGTGTGCATTCAGCTGTTTCCCGAGAGAATGGGCATAGTTGTTCGATGCTATTACGGGCAGGAAGTGCGATTTATCAGGCAGTGAGTTGGTAAAAAATGATGACAAAAATGGGAACCTGACATGGTCTCTCTTAAGACGTCCTACAACAAAAACTACTCATCCAAAATTACTGTTCTTGGTATCGATGGACGTAATCGTTTTGTTACTTTATTTTGGGAAGTGCCCCGTGCCGTTTTTTGGGGGGCCACCCTGTATAGACTATATTAAGCAACTATAATAACGAAGTATAATTTTATGATCATTTATAATCTTTCGCAACTGTTGGTAATGCATATAATGAGCATAATGACGTTATTTACCTAATTTGCATATCCCAGAAATCGAGTAAAATCGTGTATATTGTGAACCCGGAAGGTGGAAATTACTTTTCCAAGGTGTTGGGGGGGGGGGGGGGGGGGGGGGGGCAACAAATCAATTTCTGATACTTGATTCAACGTGTCGCCATGGCAACCCACATGAGTCCAAGATGGCCGCATATGACTTTTTTAAGGAAAAATGTTATTCCCCCCTTCTAGCGCATTGTTTTATACAATTATATTTTGTTTTACTATATTAAGCAAAAAAAAAAGAATTGTGAATCAATTATTCTAGATGCTAATTCCAATAACTTAAAGTGATACCTGTAAAGTGTCAGATATTGCACAAAATGACATTTGAGACTTCAATCCTATATCAATATCATTGTAAAATACAATTGAAAGATTTGTGAAAGTTTGAAAGAAAACGAACACTGTTTACCTAGTGAAAAAACGAATATTGAGTTCATATTTTATCACCGAATACTGATGGTTTGCCATACTTTTGTCGCAGTAATGAATGATCCGTTTGAGATATTCGCAGCCGTGTATTTTTACACACGTAGTACATAATTCATGGAATTTGAACTCGCTCGGCTCAAAGTTCAATCTCCGGAATGTTCTCACGGGTGCTGCATGCGGACGTTCTCAGCTAAGACAATTGTACTTTTTTTCAATTGCGTTGATTAACGCTTTAGAAATAATGATTTTCAATGATAATTATCTTCATACTAAAGGGACATTTGAAAAAATCCAACCCTATTTTATTCTTCTCTTACCATAAGCTAAACAACACGGTAGAAGGGAAACGAGGAAGCTCCAAGTAATTTTCGTGGATTTGGACACTTTACAGGTATGACTTTAAGGTCAAAAATTACCATCTCGATCTAATATAACAAAAAGAATGAACTCGTGTATCATAATTATAGGATTGTATTACCTAAGGTCAGAGGTCAAATGGCATCGGTCACGTGTGTGACTTTGCACGGGAGCACTTAACAAATCAACTCAATTTCATTTTGTAAATCCTGTGAATTATGAAAAGCTATAATGTCAATATTATCATCAGACAACTGATATAGATGTGTAAGTTAGAAAATATAAAAAAAAAAAATGATCTCAAATTGTTGTTTTTTAATGTATTTTTTTGTGGGGGTGTCTGGTAACGTGCGTGACATTTTGGGGTGGTCGTATGTGACATGTGCAATATAAATGGGAAAATTAGACTTCTGCAAATACGAGGTTTAGAAAGTAACATGAAGTTCCAGTTTTCAAGTTGGTATCAACATGTATAGGGGAAAATGAGGATTAAGCTTGCTTAATTATGTTTTTTTTTAATGTTGAAATTTATGAATTTATCCAAATGAGTAAGAACATATCTTAATTCAGTATAAAACATATATCCCATGAAACCTTGGACATTGATCTTTCAAAAATGGAATAAAACACCTAGAAAACAAACTTAAATTTTCCCAGAAGTTCCACTTTTCAAAGAATGGCCCACTTGACCTATATTTTTAGGATAGAAATTGACCTCTGACCTTATTTTTTAAAATATGCAAATTAGCTAATGTTATAATGCTAATAAAAAAAAGTTGCCAAGGTGGCAACCTTGCTGAATTTTCAATAGAACCATTTAGAACATAAGTAGTTTTAAAAACCTTGGACTTATTACCATTTATAGGTCCTAGAAATATCTACATGACTATATCTTTAATCAATCAATCAAAGAATATACTAGATATTAATATTAAACTAATTAGCTACCCCTTCCCCAAAAAGTATTTTCTGAAAGCTTAGAATCCACAGATAATTTGAAGATTAAGGACAATCTCAATTTTGATGAGAAAAAAATCCAATACCCCACTGGGCCCCTTAGTGTAAATGTCTGGAAATTGTCAAATGTAATACATTTGGTAAACATAACATGTTAATCATATTGATATAAGCTGACTCTAAATTTGAAAACAATGAACTTTATCTTTATGATTGATAAACTGATCGGTTACTAAACTGCAGTTTACACGGGTTTCATTTATTGAATATGCGTATATATCAGGACACCACTGGAAATAATTTATTAATTCAAGCAATTAACTGTTAAAATGATTATGATATTATAAATTGTATTTGAATTCTATATCAGGATAGGTTCAAGTATCAAGGAAAATGGACAAAGCAAGGACTAAACAGTAAAGCTGGTTTGTACAAATAAAATTCATTTTACCTAGTTGATCATTACATTGAAAGAAATGTTGACGTATTTGTGTTTAATTTAAAAATGTCAGCTTGTAAAATGTGAGAAATAACAATGAAATCGAACGATAATTCAACGAATGCGATATGCTTACATTTTTCTTAGCACATCATGGAGCTTTGATGAAGTCTGTCACAATGATTATGAATCATTGGATGTGGTTCTCTTGTGCCTTGCTTATATCATTTATTATAATTGATATAATCATCAAACGGGTTTGGTTTGTCAAAATAATGTCAGATGTGTTACCAAGATAGTTATGATTGAAATAAAGTACCATGTATAGTGTGTATTAATATATGGCAAAGTCGTTCAGCAACTGACAATTTCATATATATCACTATTATCTGCTGTTTTTTTACGAATGTTTTTATTTTTAATTCAAGCATCAAGTCTTTATTTACCAACATTGCTTCCATGTACTGAATTTTACTTTGAATGTCAAATTTCCCTGAACTTGTAATATATATAACTATTTTAACTGCACATATCTTGTATACTTGTATAATTACTTGATACCCGACACACAAATATCCACTATGGCAGTGTATTAGTTAGGTAATTCACATAAGAAGTAAAATTTTTTGTACATGTACATTTGGCTTGTGATTTTATATCACATATAATTGACATGCTTTGGGGTGCTAATTACCTTGCCCTCACTTCTAGTATAGTATTGCTGTGTATTTATGTTTTATTTCGTCAGCACGTCCTATTGAATATTTTGAATAGTAAATGTAATAATGTTTAAATTTGTCAGCTAGTGGAGGCTTTTCATCAGTTTTCATAAATGTTGCTGAAGTGGTCATACAATAACAATGTATTTCCAACGTTTTAATCTTGAATTGGCCCCATTTTCAGGTGTACGCATGTCATGATTACTTGAGCATTATAAATGGGGCACGACTGTAAAGGGGAATAAACAGTCTTTTCAATTATACCAAATTCACGTAGGATAATATATAAACGCCCAAACTTGAATTGTGGAACTTTGTTGAGTTTAATTAATTCAAAATCCATTTCATAGCAAATTAATCTACAGCGTGAAAGAAAGTAATAGCTATGTCCGCATACTATCGTCACTTCAATGCGAGAGAGAGCCACGTCTTTTATTTTGTGGATTTGGGGTAATTTCATCTCTTTCGGACAAAAGAGTTACTATTTACTGTATATTTAATAATTACTGTGTATTAGGGTTTCCTTGTCCAGTCACAGGTTGATGTACAGTTGTGATAACATGAAATAATATAGGATTGTACTAAGTATGTTATAGACCCAAATTTAAATATAGAGACATTTAATACAAGGTAATTGTTCTATCTGTTCTATACATGCACGTATACTCCCGTGTGCTACTACAACTATAAAGGTATAGCAATAACACACCTCATAATACATGCGTGATATCAGATTCTTACAGTGGAAACACATCTTTCCCGGGTATAATTCTCCTTTAGATATAGAGTTGCTCAATATGAATACATTTAACAAATTAATAATATGGTAATGCAAACAAGCTATTAGTATAGAGTATGTTCTCCCGTTTCAATGATCCGTGTCTTCTGATATGCTTAAAGTGTAGATTTATTGAAAAACACAACATTAGTTGAATTATACCTCTACAGATAGCTAAGACTATGTAGAATATTAATATATTACTTTCCAAGCACTCACGCGTCAGAGAAATTACAAATAAGCAATATACTGAATCCCGTCTCAACTACCGAATCAAGCGACTCGGCAGTGGCCGTAAACATGTCTTTCTGGAAAGGGATGCACAGGGACATTGAGCCATAACTGCTATATGTCAGTGCGTGTTATACCGCAAGTTTAGTTATTTTTAAAGCTATTTTCTGAGCATATTGGTGATTGAAACTTATTGTACCAACTGTTCAATAACTTATATTCGTTGTTTAGTTATTATGTTGTTCCTTTTTGTGTTTCATTTGTTAAAAATGGGTAAATCAATCACCTAGTCTGACGATGGAAAGTCATGATTCCTCGGCCTGTATAAAGCTGTACGCTAGTAGCTTCCTGGGCATGGCATAAGCACTGCAATACACTATCTCTATGACTAGCA
Source organism: Echinarachnius parma (assembly GCA_037951105.1). Lineage (NCBI taxonomy): Eukaryota > Metazoa > Echinodermata > Echinoidea > Clypeasteroida > Echinarachniidae > Echinarachnius > Echinarachnius parma. The sequence continues at coordinate 68,536 of JBAMJV010009857.1, read as the reverse complement.
CTCACTGCGACGCACCGTTTCACTCCCATATCATAGGCCGGCGGTTACATGTCGTAAAAATGGTAGTCAATCGCGCGCCCGGGAACTAATAAAGATCATTTCAAAATCAAGAAAATGGCAGAAAATGTATACTTTGAATGAAAATCAGGAAAGGAAAGAAGACGTAAAGGTTTAGTGCAGTTTGCTCTGTTTAATTTGTGATGGATAGCCTGGATTAATTTGACAAATCGCCAATATACATTTTGATACACGGCATATAATATAGGCTACGGTTCCCAGTGAAACCGTGCGTCGAAGCGCAGTTTATACAGGGTGGCCAAAAAAGAAACGGAACGGGGCACTTCCCGAAATATAGTAAAAGAACGATTATGTTCATTGGATATGGTGTTTTTCCAATGAAAAACGATACCAAGAACAGTTATTTTGGTCGTGTAGTTTTCGTTTAATGGCGCTGTGAGTGACACCATGTCAGGGTCCCATTTTTTTCAATTTTTACCAAGTCGGTGCTTGATAAATTGCACTTACTGCCCGTCATAGCATCAAACAACGAGCAATACGGGCGCCATTGTTAGTGGGCACTCAGCTGTGTGCCGAGAGAATGGGCATGGTTGTTCGATGCTATTACGGGCAGGAAGTGCGATTTATCAAGTACTGACTTGGTAAAAATTGACAAAAATGGGAACCTGACATGGTGTCACTCACATCGCCCTAAATCAAAAACTACACGACCAAAATTACTGTTCTTGGTATCGATTTTCATTGGAAAAGACACCACTTCCGATGGACATAATCATTTTGTTACTATATTTGTGGAAGTGCCCCGTTCCGATTTTGGGGGCCACCCTGTATTGCTAGGGCAGCATTCATGGGTAGCTACCAACGGGCATTAGGCCTACAGACCGGGAAATCACGACTTTCCTTCGTCAGACTATAGGTGATTGATTTACTCATTTTTACGAATTCCGACCCAGACAGCAACAAAAAGAATAACATGCAAAACGATTATCCGTTATTGTTTTATTGATCCAATAAGTTCAAAGCATCAACAATGCTCAGAAAACAATTTAAAAAATAACGAAACCTGCGGTATAACACGCACTAAAATATAGCAGTTTCCACTCAAATGTCCCTGTGCATACGTCACCATGAAGACATGTCGGGTGTTGAAACGGGGTTCAGTATATTGCCGTTGTTTCTTTTCTCTGATGAGAGAGTGTTTGAAAAGTAATATATTCATATTCTGCACTATCTTAGCTTTCTATAAAGGTATAATTCAACTACTGTCGGTTTTCAATGAATATACACTTTAAAGGGATATTTGGGTTTTGGTATAGAGGGTGCTACACAAAATAATTTGTTTGTGAGATAATGAAAAACTGAGTGACAAATTCGAAAGAGCATACAACTTTATTGACAGAATAAACTTTATTTGATCAACATCGGTTCAGAAATGGCTGAAATATCCATAAACATAACCATTTGTAATAATTGTGGGGCCCCACAATTATTCGAAAATTTTGAACCAGCCGTTAAAATTTGTTTTTAAATGCTTCCTCTTTTCAAAAATTTACAAAAGAGGTTTTTAAATAGTTGTAGATTGTCTCTCTATCTAATCACCATTTAAACAAAACCTCACATGCACAATATTTAATCTAAAATGGTCTAAACTGATGAGAGTTTAGAGAGCGCCCTCTTGAGTTTTAATGGCACTTATTGAATGATAACAGGCTTTTTACTTAGTTATTTGCAATTTTGTATTCCTTTCGAGCATGGTGGAGTTATAATTATTAGTTTGTAATGTAATGGTGCAAATTTTGGTTACTACAATTTATTTTGACCAAAACTGTACTCTCTTTACCAAAACTCAACTATCCCTTTAATATTGCAGAATTATCTGCAAGTACTGAACGTGTTTCTCAAGAACACATAGACGAGGAAATGTCCCCGGAAGTCGCTAAACTGCTGCAGGAAAAGGCAAGATTACCGGCTTTACAGGGTAAAAACAATTCCGTCAACTTCGACATATGGGATTTTGCTGGGCAGGAGCTTTACTACACAACACATCAGGTATATCTTAAAAACTACGAGTAACATTTTAAAGAGTGCACCGTGTTTAAGACGGAATAAACCTTATTTGATCAAAATCGGTTCAGAAACAGCTGAAAATCCATAAATATATTCGATTAAAATAATGGCTTTTATTTAATAACTTAATACAAATATAGAAAAATCCTATTAAATTGTCCAAATATACCAAATTGGTTTTCAATTTGTTTTTTATGATTTCCCTTTCCTATTGAATAATTATTTGAACCAAACATCACATTCGCATTTTTGTATAAACATTGTTGAAACTTGAGGTGTCCGGAGGGCGCACGCTCGTGTTAAAAGCTGTTTTAAAGTGAAAACAGCCCTGTGACTTAACCATTCAAACATCATTGAATTATAACTGTTAGTTTCTGATAACTTACACGTTTTCATTACAAAATAATGTTTGACCAAAATTGAACAAAACTTTATTTAAAGGGAGTATCCGCAATTTATAAATCGTCTCAACCGTTTCCAGAATACGGATGAGGATAAATATAACACCCACATACAATTGTAGATCGAACAACCCTGTAATTTTGATTTTAAGAATAAAAAAACGAATATGTAGATCCCTTCGGCCAATTTGTTTAACTGATTTAGCATAATATATTATAACAACAATGTTGCACTTATTCACGTAAAGGTATATTGTTTTAGTCTTCGCTTTTGTGATTACCGATACTTGCGGAAATGCTTTGCCGCACCTCCCTGATAGCTAACGTAAGCGATACCACACACTGGCGGAAGGTCATAATACAGAATAAAATGACGGTCCGATGTTATATTATTTTGATTTTTTACAATCAGTATAACTCAACGAAAAGGCGTTTTCAAGCCCTAATTTATCCAGGCAAGCTCTTAAATTACATTTTCTTTTATATAAGACAATAGTTTTGCAACTTTTGAAATTTGGCTTGCAAAAGGTGGACAGGATCTTGAATACATGCATATATAATGAACAATGTACTCATTGAGTCAGCTTCGTAGAGTTACCCGTCCTGTTTTGTATGCGGCAATTTCCCAAGGTGAAGCTATATACTGTACTTCACAATGTCTGGCTTTGAGATTTTGCAAGTTGCAAAGAAACGTGACATGCATTATGATTTGTAGTAAAACTGTACGTGATTTAGACGCTAATTAATCACAATCGAGGCATTGTGTGGAGAAATGTTTTTGAGAAAATGATCAAGTATAAAAGTGTTCAATGTGAACATTCCAACATTTCAATAATGAAAATAATATTGCAATGCATGCAGCTTCCTCATGTAAGCTTATCATACAGTGATGTTTTATTACGAATCCCGAAAGGTTATACATTTTCATTTTTCATTTAACCAATTTTAAAGGGATAGTTGAGTACTGGTAAAGAGATACAGTTTTGGTCAAACTGAATTTTCGTAAGCAAAACCTCCACCATTACATTACAAACTAATAATTATAACTCCACCATGCTCGAAAGGAATAAAACATTAAATGACTAAGTAAAAAGCCTGTTATCATTCTAAAAAGAGCCGTAACAACTCAAGAGGGCGCTCTCTAAACACTCATCGGTTTCAACCATTTAAAATAAAATATTGTGCATGTAATGTTTTGTTGAAATAGTGATAAGATAATCAAAATCTAAAAACCTATTTCGCAAATTTTTGAAAAGAGGAAGCATTTAAAACAATTTCTAACAGCTGATTCAAAATTGTCTATTAATTGTGGGGCCCCACATGTATTACAAATGGTTATGATTATGGATATTTCAGCCATTTCTGAACCGATTTTAATCAAATAAAGTTTATTCTGTCATTACAATTGTATGCTCTTTCGAATTTGACACTCAGTTTTCATTATCTAACAAACAAAAAAAATTTGTGTAGCGCCCTCTATACCAAAACTCAACTATCCCTTGAAGTGTAATTGTTTGCATTGTAAATCTATTCCATGTAATATACGTTATCGCAATCGATTCGAAATCGCCGAACCTGATACCGATATTGCTTAAAGGGAAGCCAAACGCTAGCATTGTTATTTAATAGTAATAATTACTACATGATTCCTCTCACTTCTAGTCGTATATTTCCTCATGGGTATACTATTAACTGAAATAAATAATACTTCTGAGAACACTATCATCTGTTATGACGGTACCACATGAGACATCATCTGAGTGTGCGCTAACAAAAGCTAACTACATAGCATGAGACTCAACAGTAGCAACAACACTCTTGTTAGTAAAACAAACAAATAGTACAAAACAATAAAAACATGGCAGCCCCCTGTGGTCAGTCAAAGAAGATGATAGTGTGCTATGAAACATTTTTCCTTTAATTATTAGTCCTATTTAAGGGGAAACGTATGACTATGAATGACAGAAATTATGCAATTATCAGTAACACTTAGCGGTAGGTCTCTCTTTAAGTATAGATGAAAAGCCAGAACCATTTATTATTTACATTGTACCGTCATAATATGACATTACTTATGAAAGGTAACGGGAAGTCATTTAACCCTCAACGAATTAAATGTAAATTGACCATTTCAAGTTTATTCTTAATTTAACAGACTACATGAAGTCGTTTGTTAGTAAAATCATTATCATAATGATTAAGCAATGTGTTCTGTACCCACCCCTATTAGGTATTTCTGTCCAGGCGAGCCATCTACCTTCTCACTTTTGACTTGAGCAAGGATTTGGATGAAAGGGTTACTGTAGAAGACATGAATTGTGATGTAAGTGTGCTGTAGCATAGATTTGGTTTACATGTTTTCCTTTCTTTGATGAATTAATATTTTATTATTCTTGTAACTGTTATGAGTATGTTGGCATTTTAACTAATTACAACTTAAAGAACTGGTTTTCGCACCTTCTACATGTATTTATTTTGTATTACGTTCTCTATACATTCAAACACGATTTGTATGCAACTATTTTCAACATTGGTCCCGTTAGCAACGGAGGAGAATCATTCAAAGTCACTCGCAGAATGGGCTTATCTTTTCTCCCGAACCCATTCATATCCAGCAATTCATCGAAGACACACCGATAGAAAGAACAATTTCCTACTCGTCAGCAGGAGAATTTCATCGCCTATTTCTCTTCTTTCTATCGGCTTTTCCCCCAGATATTTCTCCTCTCGACCATTCATAGTGGCCATTCACGCCATCCAGGCCACTGGAAAAGGGGTATTATTTACAAAAATGTTTTGGTTATCAAAAGTTCAATTAAACTTAAGCCCAGGATAGGTGAAATCATGAATTAAAACAAGTACAAACAAAGAATCTAAAAGCGTTTATTATGATTTTTTTCAGCGTCCATGCACACTTATGTTACCGTCCTGTCCCAATCGGGAAGGCAAATAATATATTTTTCAATCTTACTAGCCCAAACAAAACATGTACTTGCCCTATTACTTCTAGATGAGATTTCAACATTAGGAATTACATTTTTTTTCTTGTACTTGATAGGTTTAGCTGCCTAATCGGCAGCCGGGCAACCTAAATAGACCATTCATAAACTTGTACTTACGCCAATATTAATTTTTACTTGCCCCGGGAGAGTGGGCAAGAGCTATTGTCAATTATTAAGCCCTGCTTTCATGATTTTGTAGTATTTTAGGCACAATTGGAGGGCAAATGTATCACAATTTATATATTTTGAAATATTGCTAATAGTATACATACAAAACAAAACAAAACCCATTTTCTACAACACACAAGTCTACGAAGGTGATTTAAATCAGTGATTTTGTTTTGTTCAGTCGAGGCGATTGACATCGCGATTTAAATCAAAGCGATTTAAATTGCGCCAAACCTGGTTTAAGCTCAATATGAATTTCACGATAAGGCTCAAACATTGCAAAACTTGGTACTCTATTGTCATAGACGTACACGCTTAGTGCATCTACTCACGTTGACAGAGAGATATTATTTCGATTTTTTTCAATAGTTGCAAACATTTGTTTAAGTTTATATCATGGAGGATCCACACTCGGATGTGTTGCTGCATCCTGCTACAATGCATTTCTTAGGCATTTTCAGTTAAGCCTCAATTTCCAAGCAAATACAATTTTCTTTTACTAGCAAGTCAAAGGCTCTGCATGTAAACCATTTTTTTTTAATGATTTTTATTTCTTCAAATTAACATAACATTTACAATTGAATAACATTTTAAATAACACAAGTTTACATCTCAAGTGTACAAATCAAGTGTAATGCACACAAATTAAACACAATGGAGATTTAACAATAGATAATAAGAATGCACGTTCGTACTTTGCAGTCCGTGCTGTGGTCTACATGTGACGTCATGACCCGATAGGCACGTACGCCACACGCGCGCTCCGCTATAAATAACTTGTTTAGGAGTATGGAACGCCGATGCGAAAAAGAGCCAACAAATTGCATGAAATTTAACTTTTTTGCCCAACTTAAGAATTTCTTTGGAAAAAAGAGTGTGGTATATCAATATATGCACATATTCAAAGCTAGAAACCTGAATCAAAGCTGGGATTTCACTATACCTTTAAAGGGATAGTTGAGTTTTGGTAGAGAGGGCGTTACACAAAATAATTTGTTTGTGAGATAATAAAAAACTGAGTGTCAAATTTTAAAGAGCATACCATTTTAATGGCAGAATAAACTTTATTTGATCAAAATCGGTTCAGAAACGGCTGAAATATCCATAAACATATCCATTTGTAATAAATGTGGAGCCAGCCCCACAAGTATTCAATAATTTTGAACCAGCCGTTAAATTCGTTTTAAAATGCTTCCTCTTTCCAAATTTTTGCCAAAGAGGTTTTTAGATAGTTGTTGATTATCTCTCTATCTAATCACTATTTCAACGAAACATTACATGCACAATATTTTTATTTAAAATGGTTTAAACAAAACGTTTTTTAAGGCGCCCTCTTTAGTTTAAACAGCTCTTTTTTTAATGATAACAGGCATTAACTTAGTCGTTTGTATTTTTTTAATTCCTTTTAGGCATGGTGGAGTTATAACTATTAGTTTGTAATGTAATGGTGCAGGTTTTGGTTACTAAAATTCAGTTTTTACTAAAACTGTACTCTCTCTACCAGAACTCAACTATCCCTTTAAGGCACGAAAGAAGAAAACACACAACAATAACAAAATGATGGTACGTGCACCTTCGAGAATTTCAAGTGAAAAATCCAGGAAATGTTTTCGCGGTGCCTATAACAAAATTTGTTTCGGGAACTTACCTTGCTTCATGGTGACATCTTGGGAATTCCAAACTCCATACTGTCTCCATCCAGCCTGTTAGAATTTTTGTTTTTACGAGCCAAACAATTTGTAGGATTAAATACGATTACGATTAGCGGTACGATATCCACGATAGATATAGCTAGCACTAGCTAGGCAATCGACAATATTATACAGATAATACACGTTCTAGAGTACGTTGTGTAAATGCAACTCACTCGAGGCTTTTTCAGATGTACGCAACGCACGAGACGTAAGCCGAGTGCGCATGCGCACCATCTGAGAAAACCGAGAATGTGTTGCATTTACACTGAAGCACGAAATTAAGAACTTGTATTATCTGTTTCATAAAACGAGCTCAACCACAAAATTGTTTATGATCGCTGGATTATTTGAAACAGACTCGCCACAATTAGTACCCCAGTCTATCTACTCTAACTAGAGTGGGAATTTATTTGAAATTTACATCATTCATCATCACTACTGCAAGCACTCACTGACTGAATTTGACTCTACAGCAGATGATGCAGAGTCAAATTCAGTCCGATGCGAAATCGCCCAAAATTGTCCGTAAAAGTGAAAATAATCAAAGGACTGTCTGCATTTCCATTCCCAAACTAAACCACATTCCATATAATTTACGAAACTGCCATCTATTTACTACGTACGGAACAGATATTTTACAAATCGAAGCATTTTCCATCGTTTTCACGATCACTTTCGCGAGTTTTTTCTTCGATAGAAACTACATGTAGACGAGCATTGTGACGTCACAACCGTGCCGAAGGTGCGCAACAAAAAGTGATATCAGCCATATATCAGCACGGCTGTTGCGCCTTTCGTGCACGGTCGTGCATGTTGGTTGAAATTATAAAACGGCTCCGGTAAATTCAGTAACGTGATTGGTTAAATCCTGTCACGTGACTATTTATTAATTTCAACAAACATGCCCGACCGTGTGGGAAAGATGCAACAGCCGTGCATTACCGATCAGTTTCGTTGCACACCTTTCGGAACGGCTGTGACGTTACAATGCTTGTTTACATTGTTTCTATCGAAGTAAAAACTCGCGAAAGTGATCGTAACAAATATGGAAAATGCTTCGTTTTGTAAATTATATGTTCTGTAGTAAATAAATGTTAGCAGTTTCGTAAATTATATGGTATGTGGTCTTATATTGTTAAGTTTGGGAATGGAAATGTATACAGCTCTTTTATTATTTTCACTTTTACGGACAATTTTCGGCGATTTTGCATCGGACTGAATTTGACTGTGCATCATCTGCTGCACCTTCACATTCAGTCAGTGTGTGCATGATGAATGATGTGAATTCCAAATAAATTCCCACTCTGGAGTAAATAGATTGGGTTACTAATTGTGGCAAGTCTGTTTCAAATAATCCAGCGATCATAAACAATTCTGTGGTTGAGCTCGTTTTATAAAACAGATAATACAAGGTCTTAATTTCGTGCGTCAGTGTAACTATGCAACGCACTCTCGGTTTTCTCAAAGGTGCGCATGCGCACTCGGCTTACGCCTCGTGCGATGCGTACACTGAGAAAACCTCGAGTGCGTTGCATTTACACAACGCATTCTAAAACGTGTATTATCTGTATATTATAAAACGGCTCCGGTAAATTCAGTAACGTGATTGGTTAAATCCTGTCTCGTGACTATTTATTAATTTCAACAAACATGCACGACCGTGCAGTAACTGCGCAACACCCGTGCAATGTCACTTTTCGTTGCGCACTTTTCGGCACGGCTGATGACGACACAATGCTTGTTTACATAGTTTCTATCGAAGTAAAAACTCGCGAAAGTGATCGTGAAAAAGATGAAAAATGCTTCGTTTTGTAAATTATCTGTTCCGTTGTAAATACATGTTGGCAGTTTCGTAAATTATATGGTATGTAGTTTGATATTACTAAGTTTGCGAATGGAAATGTATACAGTCCTTTTATAATTCTCACTTTTACGGACAATTTTTCGGCGATTTCGCATCGAACTGAATTTGGTGAATTTGACTCTGACAGAGCATTTTGCTGCAGAGTGAAATCAGTCAGTGAGTGCAGTAGTGATGATGAATTATGTAAATTCCTAATAAATTCACACTCTAGAGAGTAGATAGACTGGGTTACTAATTGTGGCAAGTCTGTTTCAAATAATCCAGCAAAATAAACAATTCCGTGGTTAATTGAGCTCGTTTTATAAAACAAATAATACTACGGTCTTATTATCGTGCGTCATATAAATGCATAACACTCTCGCTTTTGTTAGATGTACGCAACGCACATCTAACTCTAGACCGTGTATTATTTGTATATTTATAAATAGTCACGTGATAGGGCTTAACTAATCACGTTACTGAATTTACCGGAGCCGTATTATAACATGCATTATACGCACAGGGTGCGCGTGCACATTCTGCTTTTCGTCTGCAGCGCGCCCGTTATTGCATCAGAAAAGTCCCGCCTAAATTTAAATACAACAGGATTTAGTTAGTGAGGACTTAAACATGAGTTCAGAATACAACATTTATTTAGTCAAGACTTAGATGCGACCTTGCGTCAGTCCTGTATAACGTAACATTGTTTAAATTTAGTCACGACTAATTTGTTTATAGACGCAAATTCAGAGTACCGGCGAATGTGATTAAAAATTACACATACAACAAATTAACTCTTGTATGTGTATTGGTGGTAAACACAAATAAGAAATAAAGACCCAGTGAGGATTACTGACAGGAGAAAGAAACATGTTTCGTTTCCCTGACCCTTTGGTCTTATCTAAAGTTTGATTCATTGTCAATCCCAGTTTTTTTTTTTTACTGATTCTATGTTAGGTGAAAGGGGGAACTAAAAGTGATCTTACTCGCCTTCAGTTCATCAACTTCTGGATCTCTTCGATAGTGGCACATTCCACTCTTCCAGGTGGAGGAGACAGTTCTCCAATCTTCATCGTGGGAACGCACCGAGAAAGCGTAGTAGGGAACAAGGAAGATAAGGTATGTTATTCCCCCTTCCTCTCCTTTTATTAACCTCACAGTCCCAGGACGAAAATCCAGTTGAATTTCAATGGGTACCCATTGGAATTCTAATTGGTACCCATTGTATTCAATGGGTGCCCATTGAAACTGAATTAAATGGGTACCCATTGGCATTGGTTTCAATAGTACCCATTGATTTCAATTTGCCAAATTGTTTCATTTTCCATATATGTTTGCTCTTCGATAACCAATTGATTTCAATAGGTAATTCTTCTCTTACCAATTGATTTCAATTGGTAATTCTTAGTTGACCAATTTAATTCAATTGCTAATATAGTCAATGGGAATTTCACACTGGGGTTATACAAGTTGTATACAAATAACACTATGTACTTACCAGTTTTGATGTTGTAGTAAAGAGGCTGCGACACACAGAAAAAAGCATAATATGAAACTTGGAATATGAACCTGTAGTTCATTTCAATTAAATGCATACTGAGAAAATGATAGATTTGTTCAAAAGCGGCTGAATATAGATAATAATAAATAACTTGTAAAAGAATATGGTCGCTAAATTATACAAAAGCACTAAACCTGCCCCATCGCCCCCCCCCGCCCCCCCCCCCCCCCGCCCCCTTCTGCCTGATTCTCGTGCAAATTAATTCACTGGATATCATGCATAGACATTAAATTTTACCTTGAAATTTCGTCATAACTGGACCATGAATTGTAATTGTAAACACACAATAAAAAACCAAACCATAGATAGAAAAAAAGCAACAAAATACCTAACCATGGAATTTCAAAGGACACAAAGGCAGTTGTGATATTTTTTGGTACCGTTCTTTGGTATTGCCCAACACTTTGCGAAGGGTTGTGTAATTTATAAACAATACAATTTTTTGCCACCACTTACGGAACCAACATGGTATCATGGTTCCGTATGCTCAAAACGTCTGAGAGTGCGCAAATTCTGTACACGCATAATTTTGGAGACAATAGCATCTTTTCGCAATGCGACGGAGTACTGAATACGCGGAATTTAAATCGGCTGTGACCGTCTCCGTACTCTGGCTACCGTCGTGATCTATTTGCAGTTTCGCAGTAAGAATACGCGGAACGTCTCCTTGTTTGAGTGACCAAGCGCGCTGATTAGCTGACCCCACTGACCTCTGGCTGACCCATTGAAGTAAGGGCTTACCACGCCGCTCACGTACTCGCTGTACACCCGACGCTAATTCAGCCAACTACTGTTGTAGATTTGGACGCTACGCGTAAATTGTTTGCACTGAGTGCGACTCCCCGCTGAGAATAGCATTGTAGAATGCTTCCGTCGCGTTTGCGAAAACATGCTATTAGAATCTCGGACGATGCGTTAGTCTACTGATCCATGGAAAACATGCTTTAGCATGGTGATGCGATTTCCAATCAAAAAGCATTTTCCTGGAAACACATTTTTCTGAGCTTGACTAAATAATTATGTTACCTTCCATTTATAAGAATTTTTGTTTTGGAGTTGGTACCATTTAAAGGGACTTAGTTCCATTGTCCAAATCCTCAAAATCCAGTTGGAATTCTAGCGGTTCTCTCATACCTTGTTGTATTCACAATAAAAGCATGGGGCAGGTTTTGTTCGTTCAAAATTTCCGTTTCGTTAAAAAGTTATTTACGATTCAGATTCAGTGTTCAGATGTTTACAGATCATTTTGTATTTTTGCTCGTTACTCGGCCATGTTTAACGTCCATTTGACTTGAAATGTTTACACAATACCCTGTGGACATATCATATAACAAGAATATACATTATATCAACCATTTATTACTTTTTACACACGTCAACAAAATTACTAGATCCCTTAAAATATATATCATGGGATAACATACTACAATTTCTAAATTTTATTTTTCATTTGACTTTATTTAAACCATAATAACACAGCGTTTGTTCGGTTTATAAAATGCAAGTGTCAAAATTAGCCAACTACATTTCTAAATTTCTGTTTCAGATCGAACGACAATTTGCAAAGATCAGAACAAGTTTGCATGAGAAGCCCTATGTGAACCACGTTATTCACGACTGCTACGCTATCGAAAACAGACGTGGAGACGATGATGATAAGGTAAGATTCAAAGGTTGAAATACCTGGGTCCTGTAGGTTAGGGTACCGCTGTAAACTTAATGATTACAGGGTCTCCCGTCTAATGTCAGAAAGGGCTGGTGAAACATTACCACTTGTATAGTCATATAGGCCTATAGATATTTATCAATTGTGTTTCAAGTATTCAAGTTGCTTATTCCAATAATTGAAATCCCAAAAGTATAATTTTTATATAATATATCCAAAATAAATAACACATGTATCCAAGCATCTTGGATTTAAGAAGGTTGTCATGGTAATATATGGAAACAAGTACCAGAAATGGATATGTTGCCCCTAAAAACCTTGAGAAAGTAGTATTTTTGTAATTTTAACCTTACGGGTATAAAATACACACGATATTTCTTAATTTGTTGTAATATGCAACACAGGTAAATTACCTAATTATGCTTATGAAATGCATTCCCACAGGTACCCAAGTTAACATATCTTTAATCGATGTTTAGAACATGATTGAAAAATAAAGCCCTGACCTTATTGCTTATTTTAGACTGTAGATTTGGTTGAGTTTTAGTATAGAAGGCGCTGCACAACATATTTGTTTTGAGATAATGACAAATTAATAAGTACAAAGTTCCCTGGGCGCCACAGAGATTGTACTTGAGATCGAATTTTATCTAATTTAGAATATTTCCAAAATTATTAATTAATATTTCTTTTATTAACAAATTGTTTGAATGGTTCATATTTTAAATCTTGCTTTCTTATTCTATGTGTGTGTTATTATTATTATTATTTTTTTGCCGTTAATGTAAATATGTGTAATGCATTTGTAAGTTTTGTTTAAAGGGATAGTTTTTTGGTATAGAGGGCGCTACACAAAATAAATTGTTTGTCAGATAATGGAAAACTGACTGTCAGACTGACAGAATATATTTTATTTGATCAAAATCGGTTCAGAAATGGCTGAAATATCCATAAACATAACCATTTGTAATAAATGTGGAACCCTACAATAATTTGATAATTTTGAACAAGCCGCTAAAAAATATATTAAAAATGCTTCCTCTTTTCAAAAATGTACAAAAGTGGTCTATAATTAGTTGTTGAATATCTCTCTATCTAATAACTATTTCAACAAAGTATCACATGCACAATATTTAATTTAAAACTGTTGAACCAATGAGATTTTAAATATCGCCCTTTTAAGTTTTAACAGCTCTTTTTTTTAATGATAACAGGCTTTTTACTTAGTTGTTTGTAATTTTGTATTCCGTTTGAGCACGGTGGAGATATAGCTATTAGTTTGTAATGTTATGGTGCATGTTTTGGTTACTAAAAATTCAGTTTTCACAAAACTGTACTCTCTCTCTACCAAAACTCAACTATACCATATTCATATATTCAAATTAAAGGGACAAATGAGTTTTGGTATAGAGGGCGATACACAAAATATTTGTTTGTTAGATAATGAAAAACTGAGAATCAAATTTGAAAGAGCATAATATATTTTAATGACAGAATAAACTTTATTTTAACAAAATAGTTTCAGAAATGGCTGAAATATCCATAAACATAACCATTTGTAATAAATGTGGGGCCCCACATTTATTAGAGAATTTTGAACCAGCCGTGCAATTTTTTTTTTTTTAATGCTTCCTTTTTTTTTTTTTACAAAAGAGGTTTATAAATAGTTGTTGATTATTTCTCTATCGAATCACTACTTCAACAAAATATAACATGCACAATATTGCATTTAAAATAGATGAAACCAATACATTTTTAGAGAGTGCCCTGTTGAGGTTTAACGTCTCTTTTTGAATGATTTTTTACTTTTTTTACTTTTTACTTAGTCATTTGTAATGTTTCGAGCATGGTTTTGAATGTAATGGTGCATGTTTTGGTTACTAAAAAAACAGTTTGACCAAAACTGTACTCTCTTTACCAAAATTCAACTATCCCTTTAAGAACGGCAATACTTCATTTCAGGGTGTTGCCCAGATAGCATATGCTTATTAATACCAGAACTGGATCCCTTATCCCCAAAATAGCCCAGAGAAATTGTTTAAAATCTTTTCTATACGATTCCTAGAAACTGAACTCTGACCTTATTTCAGAAATAAGCAAATTGGCATATTATCTTTATAATGCTTAACAAAACAATTGCCCAAGATGGCAACCTCGCTTAACTTGATTTCGACGCACCCGTGTGTTCAATAAAAAATATTAATTTACAAAATGAGAATAGGAAAAAAGTAACCTTTACTTGCCTCCCCTGGAACTTGACCATTACCTTCCATTATACAGCTGAAGGCTTTGCAAAGACACATCCTGGAAGTTGCCAAAGAGGAGCCGTACATGGGAGAAGAAATACCCCTCCGGTGGGTTCAGTTTGAACATGAGATCGAAGAACACAAGGACGACCCTATGAAAGACATGAGTCAGGTAGCTTTCACTTTATGAATCATTAAACATTATATATTATAAATGACTGTGCTAAAACTATTGCCTGTTATCCCTTATGAATTTAGAATATCAAGTGCTGAGTGAGATTTGTGTGCTTATGTTATGCATTTTTATATATGTTCTGCCACATTCTATAGTCTCTCGAGCCTAAACGAAAGAAACCACAACCCTAACCATTATAGTGTCATATTCGATGTTCTTCGATTTGCTCGGTCTTTATATGTTTCGTTTTATCTTAGATCAAAGAACTTTTAAGCAAGCTCAACATTGCAACAGACTCACAAACTCTGCAGACGATTCTGACATTTTATCATGATTTGGGCAAAATAGTTTTCTTTGGCAAACTAGATGAAGCAAACAACGCACTCAACGATCTCGTCATTTTAGACCCGGTGTGGTTGATTGGTGTATTCAAGAAAGTCATCACTACCATGAGGCCAGAAAAGATGGTGAGCTTCTTTCATGTTTTTAATTTGTCATTATGGGAAAATATTATAACCCGTAACAGTGGAAATATTCATACTCTTGACAATCACTCACTAGCTTCTAATTTGAAATAATATTAACTAGGCCTAATATTAACCACAGATAAGTATTTTTAAGACCTTGTTACTGTAGATGTAACTACCCATTAGCCTCTCAAACATAATGATACAAAATGCATTCCTCTTCAGCCTAGAAAGCTCAACGCAGACTGGAACGCGCTCAGCAAAGATGGAATCTTAAAGAAGGGCCTTCTAGATTATGTGTGGCGTCAGTTTGAACCTCCGATGAAGCTCAAACTCATCGACCTCATGAAGAAGTTTGATCTGATCTGTGATGCTCCTGATAACCTTCCCGAAGACCAACCGTGCACATCAAGCCAATATCATCAGAGACTACAGGTACCTTCTATGCTACCTCCAAGGTGCACAGCACAGAAGGAGAAACATCTCGACTCCTTGCTCTTCGTTGAATTCTATGTTGCCATTGACTGCATATTCACTGGTAAGAATACGGTTTCTCAGTTTCTGAATTATTGTTACCAGCATATTATCTGCTCAGCCATTGCGATGAGGGTTGGCGAAATTATGACATTATGTTTGTACATTATCATGGGCGTACGGGCATGATTTATAGTCACATAAAGTGAAAGCTACCTGACTCATGTCTTTCATAGGGTCGTCCTTGTGTTCTTCGATCTCTTGTTAATTTTTTTTTCCAGGATGGACGAATATAAACTTCCTCATTTGCACCTGATAAGCCCCCCCCCCCCCCCACAAACACACACACATACCAACAAAAATATTAAACAACAATATCATTAAAATTATTTATCATAGATTGAAGGGATAGTACAGTTTTGGTCGTACTGAAATGTAATAATTAAAACTTGCAAATTATTAAAAACTTATCAGTTCAATGATGCTTGAATGGTAGTTAAACATATACTCAGTTAAGTAACAACTAACAAGGCTGTTTTCATTTTGTTTAAGCAGCGGTTAACACAAGAGGGTGCCCTCTAGAAACCTCAAGTTGCAACCATTTTTGTTTTATAACGAATGTTAAAGGGATAGCTGAGTATTGGTAAAGGGGGGCACTTCACAAAATATTTTTTGTGAGATAATGAATAACTGACTGTCAAATTTGAAAGAACATACCATTTTAATGACAGAATAAACTTTATTTGAACAAAATCAATTCAGAAACAGCTGAAATATCCATAAACATATTTTTATTCAAAAATTCTTCACCAGGGGATATTTTGACTTTTTAGAAAAAAAGTTTAAAATGCTTGGAGACTATTTTGAAAAAAATCTTAATAGGTTTTTAAAAAGTTGTTAAAGATATCTCTATTGAATCATTATTTTAACAAAACATCAAAACCCTCATGAGTTGTAACGGCTCTGTTGAATGACAACAGGGGTTTTACTTAGTCGTTTGTAATTGTGTATACTTTTCGAGCATTGTGAAGTTATAACTATTATTTTGTACCGTAATGCTGCAGGTTTTGGTTACTAAAAGTTAAGTTTGACTAATACTCAACTATCCCTTTAATGTGATATTTGGTTAAATAATTGTTCAATAGAGATCATTAAAAAAACGTTCTGGTGGATTTTCAAAAATGTGCAGCATTTAAAGATATTTTTCTAAATTATTGAATAAAAGTTGGTCCCCACATTTATTCCAAGCTGATAACCATTAGGATAAACTATTGGATTTTTCAGCTGTTTACTGAACGGATTTCAATTTAAAAAGTTGATTTTGTCTTTAAAATAATTTTGTCCTTTCAAATCTCATACTTAGTTTTCATTACCTCGCAGATAAATTATTTTATGAAGCACCCTCTAAACCAAAATTGTCATATCCCTTTAACATGACAGTTTCATGTGGTGAATAGGATCGATTTGGAGGAATTGTTCACTACAATGGAAACATTAATTATCGTTAATCACTGTCCTTTCTTCTGTAACTTGCAACAACACTTTCTACTGTTATCTGCTGTGTTATAGTCATGCACTAGCTATATAAAGGTATTAACTGAGAAAGAACAACGCACAAATTTACCCCACTTAACTTAATAATTTGCCCCTTTTTATACTGTAGTCAACTTGTTCCACCGACTGATGAGTCGCATGTGTGCAGCCAAGGATTATGGAGATGTAGAGCTGTACTACCGACAGATTTGCATGCCCTTTGGCCCTGAACACGGTAGTGTCCTGGAATTTCTACCTCCACCAGAGTTTCTTATGAAGGTGATTGGCTTAAATCTGCTTCGTAAAGTGATTTTGTGAAGAGGATCGATGTGTCCAGCTGTGTCGTCACATGTACCTCTAATAAGAGACAACGAGTTGGAATTTATTTACTTTTTATTTGTACTAAAGATATTGTTATCAAAATATTAATAGTAGTAGTATTAGTACAAATACTATGAGCAGTAGTATTATAAATATTAATAGCAATTCAAGTGTTGATAATGTTAACATCATTAAAATTGTTATGAAAATAATTATAATAATTATGATCAGAAAGATTGTAAGATCGAAGCATAGCATGGCAACCATAGGCGCCGGAAGTGGGGGGGGGGGGGGGGGCAGGGGGGGCGGCCGCCCCCCCCCCCCCCCCAATCCAAAAAGTGGGGGGGGGGGGGGGCAAAACGCGTTTTTGCCCCCCCCCCCCCCCAAAAAAAAAAGCCCCCCCCCCCCCCCGCTCAAAAAAAAAAAGAAAAAAAAAGAAAAGAAAGAAAGAAAGAAAAGGGAAAAGAAAAAATTATATGTATCAGCCAATACTTGTTAATTCCAACGTTTAAAAACTTAGTTACATTCTATTTAAAATTTTCGCGGCGCGCTTCGCGCGCAAACAAATAATCTCAGTGTTGGTGTTGTGTAAATTGCATATGGTACCATCTGGGGTGGGGTTTTCTGTACTGGTCCACGTAGTTCCTGTGTATGCTGTTATTAATTGCTATGGCTGCATGTTTGTGTGACGTGCACCAAATTGCACTAAATGCAAAATCTTCCCCATGGGAGGGGATACCCCAGGCCTCCCAAACCCTCCCCATCTGGCTCTGCCCCATCCCTCGGTTGCTTCGCTCCCGTCGGGACTCATTTTGGGCTGTAAGCTATGATGTTGGATCATACAAATGTGGCATATGGTTTATGTTTTTATGCACCAGATTGCACCATTTCAAGTATATATATGCAAAATATTCCCCGTGGGAGGGGGATACCCCCTCTTAAACCCTCCCTCTCTGGCTCTGCCCCATCCCTCGGTCGCTTCGCTCCCGTCGGGACTCATTTTGGGCTGTAAGCTATGATGTTGGATCATACAAATGTGGCATAATATTATGATTTATGTTTTTAATGAACAGATTGCACCATTTCAAGTATATATATGCAAAATCTTCCCCGTGGGAGGGGGATACCCACTCCCAAACCATCCCCCTCTGGCTCTGCCTCAGACCTCGGTCGCTTCGCTCCCTCAGGACTCATTTTTGGCTGTACGCTATGTTGTTGGATCATGTTTTTATTCACCAGATTGCACAATTTCAAGTCCCAAAATGCAATAGCTCCCCCCGGGAAGCTCCCTACCGTGGGAGGGGGACTCTCCTCAGTCACTTCGCTCCCTCAGGCTTATAGTCGCTTTATCCTATTAATGTCTCACTCTCACCTTTGGCTCAAAGTTGGCAACCCTGTGAGTGCGGTTGGGTATGAGCCCCTAAACACATACATCGTGAGCCCCCTTAGGGTTCCCCCCCCCCAATCCAAAACTGCTTCCGGCGCGCCTGATGGCAACCATGGTAATTATGAAGTAATTCATATTTTGTTCACAATCCTTGTAGGTCCTCGTGTACAGGCTTCCTTTGGCTGGAAACAGGACAAAGAAACAATGCAAACCTGATCCCAAAGTAGCTGCACAGGTAATGAGACAGTCACAGTGAATTTAGTTGAATTGAAGTGAATTGAATCGGTTTATTTGCGCAAATTAAAAATCACAGCAAAAATCCAGAGATTGAAATTGTTATGTTACATGAAAATGATAACAGCAGCATAACCTTTAATAGTCTAGTCGGAATGGGGGTTCCCATGCACCCAAAAGATATATTTTTTTAACTTACATTTTTGTAAACCTGAATGTGTCTAGTTAAAGAATTTTGATGTTACCAAGACCAAATCGTGTCCCATGGGTGTGTTTGGCGGCCATCTTTGACACCATGTTGGAGTTCAATGGAAAAAAGTATAACTAACTCAAATGTTGAATAACGGGCCATAACAAGAACATTGAACATGTATTTAGGGATAGTTGGCAACGAGGGATTATTTTAAAATAAAATTGCAATATTTAAACCAATTTGAATACGTAATTTAGCGATGATCGTGGTGGCCATCTTGAATTTTTACAAACAAATACGATTTTCTAATATATCTCTTGGAATACATCTAATAAAAAGACTAATAGACATGATTGTTCATAAAATGCATCATGGAATATTTGATCAATATGTTCTAGTTCATAATTCAATCATATACATTCAAACATGAGGTATTGGCCGCCATTTTGTGCCACTCTTGGCCACCATGTTGAATTTCATTGAAATACGTGTAAATTGCTTATGTTTTAATTAGGGTCATACAAAGACAAATTAACACTTTGTATGTGGGTGAAATGGCAACGAGGGATTAGTTAAAGTATAATTCAAATAATTCAATTAATTTGAATGCATAATTCGGCTGCCATCTTGGATTTTGGTGAAGAAAAACATATTTTTATACATCTTTTGGGATTAAATGAAATAAACGGAAAATACAAAACAAGTGAACATGCTTTTTGATAATTTGGCAACTAGGGATGATTACAAATGATAATTTAAGTTATTTGTATGCCTGCCATCTCGGCAGCCATCTTGGATTTTAATGAAAATATGTATATGTACATAAATTATCTTTCTAAATAAGTACCATGGATTCAAGTCCAATGATCACATTTTTTGTATGAGAGTTATTGATAGATATAGCATTGAAACATGATGTCAGAATTATAAAACCCCCAATTCGGGATTTGGTAGCCACCTTGGTGGCCATCTTTGATTTAACCGATCTCCAATCATCTGCTTTAGCAGAGCATGGCAGACTTTTGCCATGCCTTGAAATACATCAGACATGTGCATTGCCTGAACATGCTGAAGGTGGACTGAGTGAAGTCAGATCCCTCCGGAAATTTGGAATCGAGCCGAGAGTGTATCCACATTCAGCTAAAGCTTTACCTTCAGCGAAAGTGTCATATACTTCTCTAGTACAAATGAGGTGTTCAATAGCTGATAGACGCGTGAGGACTGGTGAGAACCAGTTGGCAGCTGTTTGGATGTCAACGATTGCATGATCAGCGACCAAAATGCAGAAACGCCTCTAGTATCTTGGGAACATATTGGTTGGTCAGTGACTTCACCACATGTCACACGAATGGTCTAAGCAATCCATTTTATAAGGATGTCCGAAAATCACATGAAACATCACATGATTTCTAACTCCTAGGTCTGCCTATCAATTGAGAGGACTCTAAGAACAATGGATCATTGGTGTAATGCTATTTCTGTGGGCAGAACAAAGCATCATTAGTGATCTTCATCGTCCAAGACACTAACAATTCAGAGAGACCCCAAAGGGGAGTACATCCAGGACGGCATCAACGTCTGGTAAAATTCAAGGCTGTATCCTACACAAATGTGACAAAAAGAACACACTCCTATCCCTGGAATAAAGTTAGAAAAAATCACTGCGGAGCCATCTGGGAACAAGATCCTGCTTTTACGTGGGCGGTTATTGTGACCTATCAGACCATTGGAACGACCCTTCAAGATGAGAGTCCAAGACGAACTGGTCGACTGATCATGCTGACAGTGGCCATGAGTGACCAAGATTAACGATCTTTTGGACAAGCCTAGCTCTCTTCAAGCAAATGGTCTAGAATTGGATGCATTAAGATAAGATCAGGTTCAATGAGACCTCATTGACGTATGTTGAACCAAAAGACTCCAACTATGATTGATTCGGCACATGAAACACAACTACGGGATCACATGCAAGGGGCGGAAGACTGACAGTTATCTAGTGTTCTTCAATCAACATGTCTTGAATGTATTTTAGGAAAGTTGAATGTATGTTTTATTTTGGTTCAGTTTCAGGAAATCACTGTCCATCCGACATCCACATCTGCATCGCAGTCAAACAGTCCTAGATCTTCTGGCATGCAGCAAGGTCTGACACGCCATGGCTTGAAGGCAACTTAGAGTGGAGTATCGTCTACGTAGAGATGATAACCCCCGTCGTGATGCTTTGCAATGTGCCTAGGTTAAGTGTGAATGGTGAATTGGATAGGCCCAGGGACGGACCCATGATGGAACGTAACAACCCAAGTTCCTTTGTCCGATGTAGAGTGCTGCTAGGGTTGTGATAGATTGGAATTTGATCTAGATTTCTGGCATATTTTCCCTTGTTTTTGTGTATGTTTCATGTTCCGAATCAATAGTGGTGGTCTTTTAGTTCAACATCTGTAACTCAGGTCTCATCGAACCTGATTTCATCTTAATGAATCCTTGTGGCCATTGTAAAACCATTTGATTGAAAAGAGGGCCCGTATGGAATAGCGGCAGTCTTGACCACTCATGGCCACTGCCAGCATGATCAGTCGAACGGTCTGTCTTACACCTCTTCTTCTTCTTCTTGATACTGGAAACAAACTCCGCATGATTTGATGATGCGGATATACAGTTGCAGGTTACATCTCATCTCACGATAACCGCCAATGTAGAATCAGGATTTTATTCACAGATGGCTTCGCAGAGTCTTCTTCTAACTTGATTCCAGGGTTATGAGTGTGTACTTTTTTGTCATTTTTGTGTACGTTTCAGCCTGTGCTCCTCTTTTGAGTCTCGCGTCAGTATCAATGAGTCATTGTCATTTAGACCGTCTCCATTGATAGGAAGGGCTAGGAGTTAGAAATCATGTGATGTTTCATAACATGTGCTTTTTAGATATCTTTTTACAATGGATTGTTAACATGGTTAAGGCCATTGGTGTGGCAGGTGGTGATGGAGTCACTGCCAGTCCGGTACGGCCCCATGAGAGGTGTTTCTGCATCATGGTCGCTGATCAGTAATGTGCAATCATTGACATTCAAACAGATGCGAACAGGTCCTCACCTTACGCGTTGATAAGGTATTACATCAGCGACCTTGTGGATTCAATTTTTCTTCTCTTGCTGAGGTGGCTTAGGAGTGTCATCTACACAATTATCCCAGGCTCTTGCACACCTTGTTGGCTTGGTGCGGGTCAGTGCGTATGCATTTGTGATACAGGCGTTATACGTACACGTTTTGAATCCTGACATGGATTAGATGACTCCCTGGAAGTCATTATCCATGAGGATAAAATAATGACAAATTACAAATAGCAACATAATGACAAACTTGCATGAATCAAAATGAAGTAAACAGCACAGGTGGGAGCATGCTACATGTGGTGAAACCCAACTGTGATGCCACCAGCCGTTATTGGACACCTCCTTCGTACAAGAGAAGTATGGCATTTTCGCTGAAGGTAAAGCTTTAAATGAATGTGGATACACTCTGGGCTCTTGGCCCAGTATACATTTATGGTCGGTTCCAAATTTCCAGAGGGATCTGACTTCAATCAGCCCACCTTCAACCAATTCACATGTCCGATGTATTTCAAGGCAAGGCAAAATTCTGCCAATGCTCTGCTAAAGCAGATGATTGGAGATCGGTTAAGTCAAAGATGGCCGAAACCCATATGTGAGGTTGTATATTCTGAGATCATACATCAATAAACTATCATACAGAAAATGTAGTTGTTTGTACGGTACTTATTTAGAAAGATAATTTATTTCCCGTACATATAGATTTGTTCATTAAAATCCAAGATGGCTGCCAAGATGGCAGGCATGCAAATAACTTAAATTATATTTTGTAATCATCCCTAGTTGCGAAATTATCAAAAACCATGTTTATTTGTTTTTTTATTTTCTGTTTATTTCATTGATCTTACAAGATATATGAAGAAAAAAAAAATTTCACCAAAATCCAAGATGGCTGCCAAATTATGCATTCAAATTAGTTGATCATTAGAATTATACTTGAAACTAATCCCTCCTTACCATTTCACACATATAAAATATGTTAATATGTCTTTATATGACCCTACTTCAGACATAAGCAATTTATATGTATTTCAATGAAATCCAACATGGTGGCCAAGAGTGGCACAAAATGGCGGCCAAGACCCCCTGTTTGAATTCATATGATTGAATTATGAACAAGAATATATTGATGAAATATTCCATGATGCATTTCATGAACAGTCATGTTTATTGGTCTTTTTAGTAGGTATATTCCAAAAGATATATTTGAAAATCGTCTTTTTTTGTCAAAATCCAAGATGGCCACCACGATGATTGCCAAATTACGTTATCAAATTAGTTTAATTACTGATATCTTATCTTTAAGTAATCCCTCGTTGCCAACCATCCCTAAATACATGTTCAATTTTCTTTCATGTCCCGTTATTCAACATTTAGGTAAGTTACACTTTTTTCCATTGAAATCCAACATGGTGTCCAAGATGGCCGCCAAACACACCCATGGGACACGATTTGGTCTTGGTAACATCAAAATTCTTTAACTAGACACATTCAGGTTTACAAAAATGTATGTTAAAAAAATATATCTTTTGGGTGCATGGGACCCCCCTGTTCCTCCCCTACTATAAAGGGACTTAGTAACATTGTCCAAATCCTCAAAATAAAATTGTAATTCTAGCGGTTCCTTTATACCTTGTTGTATTCGTATTAACAATAAAATCATGGGACAGCTTTCGGTTTTTCAAATTTCCCTTTCATTACAAAGATATGTATGATTGAAGTATTTAGATAAGAAAATCTCCGGGCGAGATTTTCATCCCTGTACAAAGTGAATGCAGTGAGTTGGTGAATATCACCCAATATCACTTTGCATTTTCGCTCATTACTTGGCCATACATTGTCCATTTGACCTGAAATTTTCACACAATACCCTGAGGACATATGAGATAACAACAGTATACATTGCATCAACCATTCATCAACAAAGTTACTAGATCCCTTTAACAATTTTGAAATCATAAAAAAGTGGCGTGGCGTGGTCGGACTGATTTATGAACTTCATATTGATGTCAATGGACTATAGAATGAACTAAGATTGTAAATGGTTACACCTTTTTGAATTCATGTGATCAAATGCAACATGTCTAAATGAACTAGAACAATATAACTGATATATATGTATACTACTAGTAATAGTAATTATAACAATATGAATAAAACAAGTAGTATTTTCAGTTATAATAACAGTACTAGCTATAATTATTTATTTTGTATCCTTATCAATGTAGCACTAATGATAGCACGGGGTGTTTCACAAAGATCCTAAGTTGAACTTAACTCTAAGTTGTGGTAAGCCATTTGCAGTCTTAGGATAAAACATAATTATTATAAAATCGAAAATGCAAGTTATTTAGACGTTTCATCAATTTAACATCAAAAACATGAACTTTCCTTGATAATAGAAAATGTTAATGATTTAAATAAACATGTTATACCTTTTATAAGAACTTTTTACAAAGTTTTGAGAAAGAAACTAACGGCTTTCCATAATTTGTAAGTCCACTTTGAGTACAGATCAACTTAGGATCTTTGTGAAACACCCCCTGACCTTTTTATCATCCAGGTAACTACAAAATTATACAAAATATTTAGTTATTATAAGCTATATTTGGACTAAATCATAAAAGAGTATTCATCGCTTAATAACTGTTTCATGCGATTATATAAAGGTAAGGGAAACGGTTCGTGAAGCAGTCGAAAAGATATGTCGGGATGTGATGGGAACAAATGCCAGCAAGTTGACATTTCTTGTGCAGTGCCCGCAGCAAGGCTGTGGAAAGAAGTTCCCGTTTGACCATGGCCACAATGACATGATAGACAGCATCCGTTGTGATTTCACGCATTCGGTAGATCTACGCGCCTTGAGGTGTGAGCTTGGTAAGAAATTTGATCAACACAACCGTATGAACCATTACAAACTATGGCCTATATTTCAAAAAGATAACACGGAAAGGGGAATCATAGTGGATGAAATTAAGTTCAATTGACTTTTCACCTTATTCACTATTACAAATGTGAGTGGATATATCAAAACCCTGCACTTGTCGGTACAAATCAAAATAAAGCTCAAGCTTTCATTTGATACTTTGTTTTAATAAATTGGTAAATAATTGGAAAAGGTATGATTGTTTCAAATTTACAAAAATGTATTCTTTTACACACATTATGTGAACTTAAAATGTCCATTTCTTCAAAACATGAATAACCGAGAGGGTTTTGCTATACCCGGTCACAAATATTGTGTTTCACTGAATGTCAGTATCTCACTGTTCTCACATATTGCTTAGCAATCAAATATCTAACCCCTTTGATATTACCTAAACAGGAATTTCACCAGACACGGCTGGAACGGTTGAACAAAGCAAAAGAAGTCTACCGTCGGCGAGTAAAGTAAAGTGCAGGAAGTCATCCACTAAGTCTGACATCTACCTTCTCCATGGTAAAGATGGAGCAGAAGTAAGAAAGGTCAAGGAGATCATCGAGCGAAACGAGTGGTCAGTGACGACACCGCGAGACGGTAAGCTTGGTCAGCTACGTTCCCAAGCCAGGGAAGAGGGTGTACAGAAGAGTCGCCATGTTGTGATAGTTCTAACGGAAGACTACATCGAAGAACTCAACGCTATGGACAAGCTGACTCTGGAGATGGCTCTTCAGTCACGATGCACAAACATCATCAGCATCGTCTGCTGTGACGGATCCATTCCTGGCACATTGACGAGCTTCGAAACTGCTCGCATCGATGATGACGATTTGGAAGAGAGGTTGCGTCAGGCCATTGATTCAGAAGAAGTTACTTCCGACCAAGAAGAAGAGAATGTATAATTCACAGGTTTCAGTTTCGATAACTCGTAGATTAAATGAAGATGAGAATTCAACACGTGTAGGAACCCTTATTATGTGAAGTGTTTGCCAACCATCCAATTGTCTAGTTAGTTATATATGCTGGATGCATTGGACTTTCAGTTAGTGATCTACTTTAGGTTCTTAAAACACGATTAATACTATGCTCACAACCATCCAGTTGTCTAGTTATATATGCTGGATGCATTGGACTTTCAGTTAGTGATCTACTTTAGGTTCTTAAAACACGATTAATACTATGCTCACAAAGACATCGTCAAAGTCATAGGTTAATTGTCTCGTCCATTTTCACATTTTGTAGATTATCACTTTGTATTATTTAATGGCTTTACATTTGTAGCAGATAATTGACATTCAAATCAAAGGAACAAATGAGTTTATTTTAAACACATTGAACAAACGTGAGTGAATACCTTCAGAGGTTACCATAATGTATTACCCAAATATATTTTCTACTCTCTCGAACTATTCTTTTAGGTTTAGAGATGAGGGTTTTCTTCGACATTTTGGTCCATAAAGAATTTGTAAGGTTATTGCTGCTGGAATTAACACCAGAACAAACATCTGACTAGGAGAGAGGCGTAAAAAATGTTGTGAACTCCGGGTCCACAATGAAAAACTAAAGCATGCAATTTATCTATTGCTACAAATTTACATTATGAGAAATGATCTAAATCCAATTTTAAAATGCAAATGGTTTGTTGCAATGCTGTGGTGTGGTAATTTAAACTATTTATATTTAAAGTTGATTTGAAGGCTTTGGCAGAAAGATTCATTACGCCAAAAGCGTGGTGTGATAAATATTGTGTACGAATTGTAATATATTAAAATATATAGCCTTTCACTCTATGTAACCTACTTCAACTACATTGCCTCACGTGATATCATGAAGAATAAATGGTATCTATTAGTATCAAAATGTAAAGTATGAATTTGTATGTAATTACTGAAGAGACAAACCCGTCAAAGACAGTATACTGTCAGCTGGTTAGTATGTGTACATGCATATATTTTGTTCACAGTGTTATACGAGTATACTTTCGTATATTACATTTTATTTGCTACTAGATGTGAGGGTTAAGCAGTAGTTTGGTGGACATTTACATTGAATGAATTGTATGATCTTGCATGGAGGCAATTTGTCAATGCATAGGCCTAAACCATGTAAACTTCTCGATATACTTCATTGCATGACTTATGTATAATTATATGTACATACTGTAAAGTAAATAATTATGGACACCAGTTTAACTTTTACTGATGAACTTCTTTCTACTTCGTTGTACAAATTCCATTCATCAAAGTACAAAGAAGAGGAAGTATTTGAAGATAAGATGTCATGATGGTAAACATAAGTTAACAACTGATCACAAGTTTTAACTTCCAATTTGCCAATAGTAGTTTATGTAGTAACGTATCGTATATAAGATACTGGTATCTATGACACGTATGTAACGTTAATAGTTAACAATTGCAACTATGAATACAGTGTACATACCATATCGCTTGATGTGTTACACTTCCACGATGCTTAAACAACGACAAGTCTTAGCTAACAATAGGTGATCACATTGTAAAGCTTAAATGTTATCTTAATAATAAGTCTGAATGAAAAAGAGCAAAGAAAACAGCGGGATATCCCGCTGGAATCCCATTTTCTTGACTCTTTTTCATTCATATTATATATTTCTGGTCAGTTTCTCTATATGTTTGAATTAATAATAAGTCATTCCAATAGATCTGTTAATACATAATGCCTGTTGTTATGTGTTTGTATGTTTTATGTGTTTGTTGTCCTAAGTAATGTATATTTTGATATTTATAATTATACTAATTTCAATAAGTTGTCGTTAAAAAAAAGGGAAAGGCCTTGACAGGCCAATGGCCTTTGCCTGAAAACTGAAAACTGAACTGAAACTAAATTACCATAATACATGTGGTGATTCATATTACGTGATATATTGGAAATAATATGGATATAATTATTAAATTGGTAAATATGGGTATTTTGGATACATATTATTGACAGTAAACAGTCAAAATACTATGCATGTATTATTGTTTCATAAAAACATGGATTTGTTAAGCCAATAGATAAGCACTTCCCTTTTTGTGTTTAGAATATTTGATAGAGTTATGCTTTGCTCTTGTGTAGTTGTTAATTTGAATTAATGTGTGTAAGTCAACTAGCTTTCGCTAATCTAGGAAATCCTTTGTCGAGGCTAATGCCAAGTAAAAACGTGGAACTATCAGCATAAAACAAGCAGAGTAAAGGTTAGAACAGATACCGGCTAGAGTAAACAAGAATAAAACGGAGGACACGCAGAGTAAAACATGTAAAGGGGTTAGACAGAAGCAGTCTGCAGTGAACAGGAACACAAGAAGTGCGCTACTGTGGGCAGGTCTGGACACAAATAGGGAATCAAGTGTGAAGCTTGGAAGCTAGGGGAGTGAGTGGTGATTAGGCAGACAGTGTGACAAAGGTTCTGTTATATCTGAAAGCTCAGCACGTTTGAATATATTTATCTTCATAGAGGATAAGCAGTTTTGTTACAATTTTGAAAAGAAAAGTATGTACTTTGTATTTCACATGTACAATTTCGTGTAACGAAACGAATTTCATTATTTGAACACTGAAACGAACTCCAACTTGAACAAAAATGAAGCTATCGTACTCAATTGTAATGTACGTAAGCTAAAGTATTTACATCATTGTCGATTTACTTTGCAACTAAGAAATAAGAATATATGATAATGAAAACAGGAAAATAATGTTACTAGTGCTTTTTCATTTACTTATAGGCATATTTCTTTTTTATTGACAAGAAGACATATTTGCGTTTGCATATATTATGCAATACTGTAACCAGAAACCCAGGTAGCGAAAAAGCAGCATTGTGAAAGATACGGAAAGTATATATATTTGCCAAACTGATTGGTCGATATTGTTGAAATAGTGTAGAAAAGGGTTTGTATGGTAAAATATGAACCTTGATATCGTTAAATACAAACATATATATGAGTTGAAAGTTCCATGGGCGCCACAGAAATTGGGCTTGAGATCGAATTGAATGGGAGCATTATCCGCTTATCTAATTTAGAACATTTTATTGCTCAATTAATTTCAAAGCAATTTTTGTCCAATACAGAAGGCGTTTCCAAAAAATGTTACTGGATATTATGCTTCCGAATTAAGATATTGTTACATTGTCAAAGTGAATCATTAACCAGTACGTGTTGGTAAACTAATATTGTTAGACACTAACAGATGTGTAGGTTGCATAGATGAATTAAGTCACATTAAAACATAAAGAAAAAGTAAAAAATAGAACTAGCACAACGCCAGTAAATATTTTACATGACATTTATATAAAGTTTGAAATTAAATTAAATGATGCCTTCTATAAGTAGAGTTCAGATGAGATAACGCGATAAAACGTGACCTGTCTGTATAGCCATGATCTGAAAATATCACTTTTCATCACAACATTGTTATAAACGTACTTATGTAAACTCAGTAAATACATGGTATGTCGGGTCATTAGTCATTACAAATAAATTCTACTTTTCAAAATAAGTATAATTTGTATTTGTGTCTGGGTCTCAGAGTTTAGAAGTTTTTCTAAGCATTGCAAGCTTACTGTTGATCTAAAACGTAAAATCTAAAACCATGCACAATGTCCACAAATTATATTTCATGTGCATTTTTAAGGGATTAAGTATTTGTATGTATGCACATAAACGGCATGATTGTGTGTGTGAAAATGATGAATAGTGTATATATGGAGGAGTCGTACCGGGGCCGGACTACCTAGACAAAAGCAATTACAAAGAAATGGGTAAAAAAATGCAACTACCAAGGGTAACTAGTGTGTGCTTTTACTTGAAATATGGGTTGATTAACTGATCGGCAGTTAGAACGAAATTACAGTTAAAAGTATACGTTGGGTACTTTGGCTGTCATCTTTTCATAGAATATCATCCTTCAATTTCCCAAACCTGACAAGCACATGCATGAATGCTCGAAAATTAGATTAGACCATAATCTTCTCTTGCAAGAAAATGTTTTTAATAAGATTCGACTGACACACAAACAAATATTTTGCCTATATAATTTCGTCTTTCGGCCAACCATTATATTGGTGTTTTCATAGCTCCCGGTGACTGCAGTCTTCGTCCCCATCTATAGAGTTTAGCCCATGGACAGATCCCAATCATATATCAATCGGGACGTTAGGAGGAAATATATCATAATTACCATCACACCGCCAAGAACGTCGGTGTCTGCTGGAAATGTAGGTAGGCATCATCAAGCCAAGGGATGTACTCTGACAACTGAATGGCGCACCGGTATCTCCTCTGTGGTAATATTTGCGAACCCCTCTCTCATCAACATGATCAAAATGAAGATACATGTAGTTGTTGTTTTGGCACAAGTTACGATCCCTTACCTCTTCAATCTATCTCACCCCACCCCACTCAGTGGGTACATGAATACCCACCTGCCGGGATAATACACATGGTTGAATAAAACAAATTAAAAAAAACAAAGAAAGGTAACTTAAATATTTAAAACATTTAAAAAGAGAGACAAAGAGAGAAACAATACCAAACTATTTCCCTATTTCATGTTTGGATAGGTGGCATGTGAGGGAACCTTTACTGCAGTTATGTGCATAATGTCGTGTCAGAATTGGCGTGCATCAGCGATACACACGCGGTGATAAAGAGAAACTGGCCAGTCAGTCGGCTTGGTACGAACAGTCACGTTCACATCACGTTCACGTCACGTGAACGGTTCTGTACCTTTTGTGAAACAGGTCACCCAAATCTACGAAGTGTAGGGTAAAGTGACCCAACAATTTGTCGTTTTCCATGCCGGTAAAACTCGAATCGTCACGTCTACCAAAACGTGACGTGAGTGTTTAATCATTATTTGTAAAAGTGAAAGCGCTTGTTACTAAGACTAGTCATGACGTCATCCAGAATATTCTCGACGACACAATTGTCTTTTCCTTTTTGTGCGATGGAATTCCTATGGAGATTGCGTGTTTAAGGATTTGTCGCAGCGCACAAAAAATTGTATGTAAGTGAATGGGGACCGCGGACAAAGTATCAGACAGTTGTTAGAGGGAGAAAATAGATCTTTCTAACAGATAACGTTAAATAGAAATGGATAATCAAATTAGAAACTGTGCTTATATTATGTTTGTCTAAACATTCGTGGTCCAAACGGGGTTCGGAAACTGGTTACTCGCTACAGCCAACTACGGACTGTGTCCGCTTAGGCCTAGTCTTTTGACAAGCCTGTCTCGTCTGAACTGAGTTGAATGCAAGGAACGACTGGACAGCGCGACTACAATGCACACTCTCTTGGCGAGACAGTCTTTTCGCAAATGGATTGCTCTCCGATGAACTTCTTTTGTTAAGTATTGAATTCCTCTACCTATGAGTTGCGCCCAATCAGGAAGCCGGGTTATCACGTACTCATGCATTATGCATCATTCCCCAACGCAAGACACAAACTATACCACAGTGAACCGACGCTGCACGCTGAAGCAATACAAAGGTCCGATGCAAAGCAACACACACACATATACACGCACACGTCCCGAGGTCACACACAGAAACACACACACACACACACACAGCCTACACAGGGATGTGTTTGTGTATACAATGCTATGTACTGGGCGAGTATGCCGACGTACACGTAGTTCATATTTAAATGGGAGAGGCAAAGAGACGTTTGACTGTACAGAAAGACGTGTGCTCAATGCAGTAGATATTTCACAAAACTATGCATGATTCATTAAATCAAGCTTATGCATATTCATGAGCCAGTAGAAGCGTAAAGGCGAGGGGATCGCACGTGAATTCATCATTTTGCCAGATAGCCTCCATCAGGCGTTCAGTCGTTCCTGATCTTGCATGCAGCGCAGCCATTGCTTGCTTGAGACACGAAGCCTTGTTAAAGGCTAGCTTAGGCCTAGCTAGCCATCCCGACCGCCAGGCGCCAGGGGCTCCGGCCGCGGCCCGTGGTGCTTGCCTAGCAGTACACGGTGAGGTGGCCAGCTGTTATTACCGGGTTTAGTTAACAACACAATTACTTCAAGGGTGACAAGTTACCAATTTGTTTTGAGCGTCCCTTTGGCCCTGTGTATGCATACTTCAACAATTATTAATTAGGCTCATCTTCAAATCAGACGGTGTGCAAATTATTTCATTATTACTGCATTATCAGAATATCTTTATGTACATGCAACACAGCCAATCCTCGAGCTTACACTACAATAAATGCCCAAACTTCAAGATTACAGACTACCATTTAAAATACAATTTTTTTCTTATATTTACGCCACCTATGAGGTGTCTTAAATTTAAGACAAAAATCTTACGCTGAAAAGTTTATGGAATACCAATGCTTGTTTAAGCAAATTTGCTTATAATAAGCAAAAAAACTTAGCAAATTTGCTTACCGAAAGTGCGTCTAAAATGTAAGCAAATTTGCTTACGAGGGAATTTAAGCAAAAATGCTTAGATCTAAGCATTTTTGCTTATAATAAGCAAAAATTCTAAGATTTCTTGCTTATATGTGTTTATGGAATACAGGCCCTGATGCGTCGCGACGATATCGACGAGATTCGAGAGCGAGGCCGAGGCGGGGCCGAGGCACAGTTTGACGACGCGGGGATCGAGTAAATTGCAGGCTAGGCGCTGGATCAAAAAAACATACAACCAGACAGTGATTTTGTTGCCCCCCAATCAGTCCGACCACGCTACACCACTGAATTTTATTATCACACACAAGTAATCAATACGTGTAGAAACAAGTTATTTATTTGCTGAAAACATATTCGTTAAAATTATTTCGCTATTTTTTATAAAGGGGGACTTTCATTTGTTGTTGTTTTTATTACATGTTTGTTTTTTGTGTACGTATTTTGCGTGTATGGGAGGGTATAACCTATACCATTGTGTTTGGGTGTGTATGCATTTGTCTAGCTGTGTCATTATCATCCTTTGATAGGTGTATGCGCTTTTCCTTACACCATACACGATACTTTATTATATAATTGTATATTTTATTGTACATTATATATTTGTACATTTCATTGTATTAGTTTCACTAGCATTAGCTGCATCATTAGTACACTGAGTAATGGTAGCAGTGGCCGCACACATGTTTTTTTTTTCAAAGGGGAAGGAGAGGGGGTTATTTCGTCAGCCAAATTTCTTTGGGCGGGGGGGGGGGGGGGGCGGGGTTAGCTGTAGATATTTGGAGTCAATTACAGGGGAGGGTGACCCCCCCCCCTACCCGCCCCCATGGGTACGCCTATGAATGGTACATTTTGTTTCATTCATCTTCGGCCTGAACCAGCTATTTTGCCATTAGTCTCTTCTCAATGATAATTTACGTTATTTTTTAAAACGCCAGCGGCAATTTACGTGAGCTTTCGTAGATTGCATATAGCAGGTCAACAAATTGTTGGGTCACGTTACCCTACACTTCGTAGATTTGGGTGACCTGTTTCACAAAAGGTACAGAACCTGAACGTGACGTGAACGTGACGTGAAAGTGACTGTTCGTACCAAGCCCAGTCAGTCACAGTTAACTATTTGTGCTATGAACCGAAAACTAGCGTTGAATATATAACTTTATCGTTAACATTCTATCTTTCAGTTGCGTAGATCTGCTTTAAAGTGGCCAGACAAACTAAATGCATGTTATCTTCTGTTCATCTCTATTAGTGTACATATCAACTATTTGTAAACCATTTGACCCAAACATATTTTGTTTATTTTAAAACATTTTAGTAATTATTTTTCTCCATATTGTGAAGCCCCCACTTCTGAAAACCTCTCCAGAGTAAAATTCTATTGTTGACCTGTTGGGACATCATCAGCCATTCACTACTCAGTTACAAAGAAGTTACTTTCACCCAAGCTGAGTGCCTAATCACAATAGCATCACATGGTTGAATAGAATACCAACTCACACACCTTCAATTTCAATAGCTGTTGCTATGTCAGAAGAAAAACACTGGGCCGTATGCATAAAAACAAGCAATTGTTTATAAGCAAATGCTTTAAGCACAAGCAAGAGCTTGTCAAGCAAAAGATCAAGTTCAAGCAATAGACCGCTTCTGTAATGTATGCAAATAATATGCGTATGACGTCAGCCTCCCCGTTGGCAAGCTTAACAATAGTAACTAGGTCCGGCAAGCTCCGGCAAACTTAGCTTGCCGGACCTAGTTACTATTGTTAAGCTTGCCAACGGGGAGTCTTACGTCATACGCATATTATTTGCATACATTACAGAAGCGGTCTATTGCTTAAATTCGTATGCACAAGCCTTTGCTTGTGCTGAAACCTTTTGCTTGCACTGCCTAAGCAATTGCTTACGTGTTGGACAAAGGATCGTTACGCTTGTGCGAACATCGCACTGCAGGGCAACAACGCTTCGTGCCCGACCTGACAGCAGTATTTTTTATTACGCAAATAGGGGGGAAACAGCGCAGAGCATCAGGGGGGTTTCTGTGCAGATCGATGGACAAAAATTGCCGTAAAAAGTTTAAAATAACAGGAATTTGATCACAACATAACCTCTGGAATATGGAGCTTGAAATCATCCTGAAACGGTACGAAAAGTTGATCCTTAAACGCGAATGCCCTGAGTAAGCAAGAGCTCAAGCTGGTATGGATGTGCTTGAAAAAACGCAAGCAATTGCTTATCAAGACAAGTAAAAGGTTTGTTTTCTGCGTAAGCAATTGCTTGTGCTTGTAAGCAAATGCTTTTGCTTGCAAGCAATTGCTTGTTTTTATGCATACCGATTCAAGCAAAAGGCTAGCACAAGCAATTGCTTGTTTTTATGCATACGGCCCACTGTCTAAGCTATTGCATGGAGGTATGCAGGGCATGCTTTTGTGTGGATGTTCTTTTTGTACTTTCATATTTTGTTAATCTCATGGTAGCTGACCAGTGATTGACAGATGATGTCACAACAGGTCAACAATAGAATTTACCCTGGAGGGTTTTCTAGGAGGTGGGGCTTAGCAACATGAAGAAAAATAAATGATAACATTTTAAAAAATATACAAAACATATTTAGGTCAAACCGTTTATAAATATTGCATGTGTACACTAATACAGATGAACAGAAGTCAACATGCATTTGGTTTGCAGGGCCCCTTTAACCCGTTTACTACGACTATATAAGCACCATTTCCTACCCTGAAAACGAGATTCTTTTCACTGTGCGAGAAACCGAAGCCCCCAACAAAAGCCCAGCGGTCTGCATGTGGCCGCGTGTGCGAGCCAAGACCGAATTAGCGAACGCACTATTCATCAGTGCATGCATGCAGCTGGTGACGTCTTTCGCGCATGCGCAATTCATTCCTTGTTTTGACATCAGCATGAACAGAGGCAAATTATACGGAGCTCTCTCCGCTCCCCACGCCACGCAGCCACTGAGTAGCCTGGCCTCGATCGCAGCGGATTGCCCGCCCGCGCTGCCCGGCCGCGAATTTTTTTTCCCAAACAGGTTTACCTATTACAGTAAAATCCTGCCTCCCGATTGGTTCAAAGGTATACGCATCATGAATATTCATGATGCTGAGCTACAAAAACCTAGTACATGTATTACGCATGCGCGTGGACTTCTGGAGTGGAGTGCGTGGATATTGTTTAGGCAAGGGTTTAGGGTGTACAAAATGTGTGTGAGCTGTGTTGTGGGTTTTTCTGTCTGTGTGTTTGTTTGGAGAAAGAGAGAGAGAGAGAGAGATACGGAGAGAGGGGGAGAGGGGGGGGGGGGTGTATGTGTGTGTGTGTGTGTGCGTGTGTGTGTGTGTGTGTGAAGCCTATCTGTGACAGAAGTGTGTACTGTAAGTGAACTCTTTGTCAATACAAATATGAGATATGTAAGTATATCTATGTGGAAAAATATAGAAACCATGAAAACAAGATCGAATTTGCTACATACGGTATATATGCGTGTATATATGTTGCGCAAAGAAAAGAATACCAATTAACTATACACACGTATTGAAGCCTGTACAATCACCTTTCCAGGATCTTTCAAAATGTGGGATAATAAGGAACTTGGTCGATATTGTGTTTGTAAATAAGTATAATGTATATATTATTATGATGTTCCATTACATTCCCATGTTTCCATGATCATACCCAATTCGCCTCATTTCATACATTCCATGCCCGACCCCAACTGACCCAACACATGGTCATCTCATTATATCCCCTTATGCCCACCACACTGTCCAGCTTCATCCTTCACCCACCTAAGGCAAGGTTATGTAAACCATCGAGTTGTACAGACATACAGCTAGTGTACATGTGTTATAGCTAGTGTGAGATATGATCGAAGAATAAAGGCCATTGCCATTCAGACTCCGAAAGAACAAGTTTAGTCATGGAATTATGAGGTACAAATCACAGATCCCTGGTTTAGTGTTTCTCTCTCCTTCTCTCTCGATATACACATAAGTCGATAATTCAAAAATAACCTATATAATCACCTTTCTTATAAATGGGTATGACTTTAACAAATTTTCATTTGGGTTGGAAAAATACCATGAGAGAATGAACAATTACATATTTTACATAGAGGTTCGTATATTAAGCGTATAACACAACAGTAATACAAATATCATAAAATCCAGGGCTTGTTGCATTTTTCATTCTAAGAACAATATCAACAATTTCAAGTGAACTTGCAGGTGAACAAAATATAGATTGGGAACTAAATGAGACATTAAAATAACAATACCATCATGTACAGATTCCTTCAATAAATTGGATGCAGCATTTACAAAATAATCATTTAAATTATCAGCAATTTCATGGTCTGGAATTGAAATATCGGCATTTAATGATTTTTTTTTTTTAAAGTAAAGTGTTTATAACCTTCCATGTAGCAGACATATTACCTTTAGTATCTTTTATAAGAGCTGTACGACGTACGGTACTAAATACAGTGCACCAAGTCTATGAGTGCACTAACAGAACACGTCATGTCAATAAGTCCACGCGCATGCGCAATACTACCTTCAGAGCTCAGTACATGAATATTCATTAAGCGTATACCTTTGAACGAATCAGGAGGCAAGATTTTACTGTAATAGGTAAACCTGTTTGGGAAAAAAATTTTCGCTGCCCGGCCTGGTGGCTGTGTGGCGCTGGCTGCTTGGCATGCACAGCTAGCTAGCCTGTCAAATCAGCATGGCAGATGTGTATCGAAAGGCTTTCCGTTTGTTTCTGAAATGATTACAGAGACATGTCGTTACCTAACATTCTCTCCACCTCGAATAAAACAAAACAAACAACAATCACACAATAACTGAACCGCTAAAACGGCCTCAAAACTAATATAAGATACAGTTAGTATTGAGTAGATCCAAAATGATTACCATTACGAATTTATGACTATATCCTTCTAGCCTTTTTTTCAGGTACATTTTGTATCGGCGATATCCCGATCCGTGATACTAAAATACCTTTTTGCAGTGCTCCTATATTATGTGTGAGAGTGGTTTGTGTGTGTGGATGCAGATACGTTTGTTTCTGTTTATTTATTGGTAAACATAAATATCATATTTGCACTATTTTATATTCTTGCATCATTTCATCAATTTTCCTTGAAAATAAAACAATAAGGATAAATGTACAAACAGTTACATATTTTCAACGTGAATTCATAATTATTTTAAATATAATTCATAATAATGTATCTTATATGTAAAGATAATTGTTTCAATATACGATGAACAAATACAATCGTAAATAAACTTGAGTAGAATCGTATAACATACATGTAGACTGTGTTATAGGCCTAATTTATTTTTTGTTTACTAATAATCTCAGCCTCTGCTTTAGCATTACAGTATTTTTGTTAGCAGTATACAAATGTTTTATGTCAGAGCGGTACATCGTGGCAGTTCGGTAAAAGAACAATCATAATTATAGCTACGATGTAAATCTGATCGTAAAATGAATGAATGGATGAATAACAAGATAGATGATATAATTATGGATATTTGTTTACAAATATAAACTAATAAGATAATCAACTAATGAACGAACGAATGTATGAGTATACGAATTAATTAATTTTTTGAATAATACATGACTGTGTTCATTATAATTTGTGCGGGGCTCTGGGTGGGTTGACTATTTTAGGGAAAAGGTTTTTCGCAGTGAAAAATGGGTTTGACGGGCATTATGACTTCATAATTTATCACACAGGAATCTTACGAATTGATCTTCGAACTGTGTATTGTTCGCTCCATATAATGATAACATTATGATAATATATAGGGAACATATTTCTCAGATGCTGCGGTATTTTGTTGATGCCCCAAAATGCAAAACAAATATGTTCTATAAACCAATCTACATATCTACCTATCTATCTATCTATCTATCTATCTATATCTATCTATCTATCTATCTATCTATCTATCTATCTATCTATCTACCTATCTATCTATCTATACATAATCTATGAAAAAATCTATGAAATATATATTATATAAAAAAGTCAATACAATAAGTTTGGACTCTATAATTCATTGGTAAAGTCTTTATTCAATTCAAGAAAGGATTAAATAGTTATTAATTAGTTTTGAAGGAATATATATATATATCTGTATATATATATTATTTACGTATTGATATATTTATTCATGTATTTATTTATAATTTTACAAATATTTGTTTAACCTAATCTTTACTGGTGCCTACTGATGCGCTCCTTTGTGATACATTTTGAATGGATGGTGTGACGCGCGGTCTCTATTGTCAAAGATAAGAGAGGATCGAGATGTCATTTTTCAATAGACCGATAAGGCGTGGCCCACTTTGAGTGCGCATGTATTGTGCACAGGAAGTGCAAGTTCTAGTGTAGCCTAATTGTTCGCGTAAACCCTAGTGATGCTTTCCTTTGTGATTAAATATATGGATGGCCTGACGGTCTCCATTATAAAAGATAAAATAAGTGAGAGTTGTTGTATTTCAATAGACCGTGAATGCATGGCACACTTTCAGATTACGCGCGTATTGTTTATAGGAAATGAAAGTGTTCCGCAGAAATCAATACTCAAACAAATCAAACAAAACTCAAATATAGCGCTAATCAAAGTACCGCATATTATGCGGTGCTTTGAATTTTTTCTTGAAAAGAAAGGATTAAACAGTTAGTTGTTCATTAGTTGTGGGTGGAATATTTTTCATAGTCCTCAGGATACATGCAATTTCATTTGTAGCTCAACGGAAATAATGCAATGATTGCGTCACAAAAGATTCCCAAACTAAAGCGTTGATAACGTGTCATAAGCGTTTTATCATTATCATCATCATCATCGTCATCATCATTATCAGCATCATTATCATCATTATCGTCATCAGTATCATAATCGTCATCATTATCATACTCGTCATCATTATCACACTCGTCATCATCTTCATCAGTATCATCATCGTGAATTTCATTCTTATCATCATCATCATCATCGACACGATCATCATCATTTTCATCATTTTATCATTATCATCATCATCGTCATCATCAGTATCATAATCCTCATCATTATCGTCATCATCATTATCATACTCGTCATCATCTTCATCAGCATCATTTTCATTACTATCATCAGCATTATCACCATCGATATCATTATCATCATCAATCGTCATCATCATTATCAGTATCACCTTCATCATCATCATTATCATCATCAGTGATGAACCAGTTACCGACATCATTGCAACTTATCCAATCAGTGTAAGCACAAATTTAAGCAGAGAACATTCCATTTAGTTATGTAATCATACAAAAACACATCACTTTATTCCATGAATTTACTCAACTTTTCGATGTCATTACTAGGTGACACCCAATATTTATTATGAAAGATGCATACTACTACATATTCAAACTCCATGATGATTGCACATTACATTTCATTTTTGTGCATTTATTATGATGACAAATAATTCTTATCAAACAATATATCATCCTCCTGATATTTATGTCCATGCTGTGAGTATAGTTCACTTGAGTACTTCAGTATATTCCATGCTCATGTTGATACAAGATCTACATAATTAATTCAAAGATATGTAGTATGTATTTTTGCATATGAAATATCAAGTAATTACATTTTCAAATTCAAATTATGTACATCAAAATATTGCAAAAGGCAAGTCTTGATACATATTTCTTGCAATGGTCATGAATAAATTATTACAATATGTCTGTGAGTAGATACGAGAATTGACAGCAATGTACAATTTTACACAATTTATAAATTACAAGATCATGTTGTTGGACAGAAAGCATACCTATAAGATGTGGATGTGGTGTGGCAACATTGGTAGAGCGCGCGCTTTCCAATCGTGAGATCCCGGGTTCGAACCCTGCCCACCGCGTTTGTCCTTCGGCAAGACAATTCATCCACTATTGCTGCTCTCTACCCAGGTGTATAAATGGGGACCGGTAGGAGGTGAAAGCCTTTATGTGAACGATCTTCTTGAGCCCACTGAGCGCTTGGAAGGAATACTCCCCAGGGAGTGGAGATGGTGCACACAATGTGTGCTGGTTCGCATTGTATCCTATGACCGGGGTAATAATAAAATTGTAAAGCGCTTAGAGATGATTATCAATCGTGATAAGCCGTATATAAAAATTGGATATTATTATTATTAATAACAAAATATAAAGTAAAGGTACAAGTATGAGTCAAAATAAATACTGTACTAATCTGAAGTGTTCAATGTCACTTGTTGATCCGTCATAAGATTTACACAAAACATTTCATACATTTACATATCACATGCTGGGAATATCTCATGTCGGAAGAAATATGTTCATGTCAAGGTAATAACAATAAGTCACTCGTACATGTAGATCCATGAGATGCAGATACACGCTGGAAATATCACATGTCCATAAATAGATATTGAATTCTTTCACCTCAACGTAATAAACAAGTGTTCTTATAAAGTCACTCGTAGCGGCTCCTCATCATGAGCAGATACATGCTGGAAAAATCACATGTCCATCAAGGAAAATTGAATTATTTCATCACAAAGTAATAAAACATTTAGCGTTCTTATAAGGTCATTTGTAACCTTACGAGCAGATACATGCTGGGAATATCAAATGTCCATAAAGAAATATTCCATTCTTTCACCTCAATGTAATAATCAGTAAGTGTTCTTATAAAGTCGCTTCACGGTATGTATGTGAGTGAAGAGACACATTATACAAATAAACTCAATCATTGTAATAAATAAGGAAAGATCGTGTATCCACAAATAAATCAATTTGATCATCTATACATACAATTAGTGAAATAATGTTATGGCAACAATGGCATAGATATGAAAACATGAATTAAATACGATGCATCAAATGAAAGCAGATCTATACAGAATAATTAACCCATTTTGTTATTCCAAATTATTCAATGTATTTATGTTTCATGTGTCTTTGGTAACTGATGATTACATGTAGCCTAACAACAAGGATTAAGATCATCAAGTTCTGTACTATCCTGAGCGATAATTTGCATTGGTGTGGTATCGTTCAAAGCAAAGGATGTGGAGAGGGACTTCACACTTTCTGCACATAAATCTTGATTCAGGGCGTGATGTTTGATCTCCTTTTTGCTTCCGTTTTCCTAGCGGCTTAGGCTTGCACGCAACACATGGTCGAGTTGCGTCTGGCTTATTTGCTGTAGGAGGGACATGCATGGGCCAATGTTGAGATTCTGAAAATTCCAGCCTTAGTACGTTTTCCTTATTGCATCTCCTCCCAGATCGGACTGGTCGCGGTCGGTCCTGCGCAAGCTGGTTGCCAAAGGCAATCATCTGCTCGATGAGGTCTATGACAAAGTTTAAATGGTCTACATTCCTGTCTGATACATGGCAGTACACAATGTACGCATTCGTCACCGCCAAATCGTTCAGATGAAATATGAGTTTTTTATACCACTTGAGAGATTTTCTCATATCTGCGTATTTGTTAGTTAGAAAGTCTGACAAGTCTACTCCACCCATGTATTTGTTATAATCGAGAACAACGTCTGGTTTTTGAATGTTTTCCCCTGTCACAGGATGTTTTTCTGTGTATCACTGAAGGTGTTGGTATGGAGAGTGCTCAGCATTGTTACATCACGTTTATCAAACCACAGCATGGCGAGCAGTTCCTTAGATCGTCTGAAGATGGACATCCCACGGGTTAGCTTTTGAGCCGGTTTCAGATTTTTAGGCATTTCACGTCTATTTGCTCTAACAGTTCCACAAGCATGGGTCCTCCGCTTGAAAAGTTCTGCAAAAAGTGTAGGACTTGTGTACCAATTGTCCATGAAAAGGCGGTATCCTTTGTCCAAAAGTCCTGTCATCATTGACATCACAAGTCCAACAATGGTGTCCTTAGCTTTACCGGTGTAAAGTCTAAATTTCCACGTATATCCAGTCGGATCACATATCTTATACGCTTTCATGCCATACTTTGCTGGCTTGCGGGGGTTATATGTCTTGAAGCTCAGGCGCCCATAGAACTTGATGAGGGCCTCGTCGATCGCGATGGAGCGAAATGGTGTGAAGACTTTATGGAACGCTGTCGTTACTGCGTCATAAAATGGCCGGAGTTTGAAGAGCGGGTCGTAGCTTGGGTCACTGCGCTGCTTGGCCTGGTTGTTATCATTGAAGTGCAGGAAGCGGAGAAGAAGAGTGAAGCGGTCCCTCGTCATAGTCTGGCCGAAGAAAGGGGTGGCAAGGATGTTCCTGGTAGACCAGTAGAGATGGATTGCAGGTTTCCCGACGACTCCCATGAGCATGCATAACGCCCAGAAGATGATGAGCTCTCCTGCAAAATAAAAAGAAAGAAAAAACAATTCTTCAATACTTCATACTCTTCATACATGTAAAAATGACACGAGTCATAAACTTCACTATAAATATCAAACTAACATTTGAAAAGGTCTTTTGTCGACACTATGCCACATACATGTAGTTACAGAACATCTTCTTAGTCTTACAATCTTCTTACATTACAATTGAAAATAAATAAGATAATAGAAACCCTTTTTTATTCATATGCTGAAGAAAAACAGAAATAATACATATCAATTGTATGTTTAGTAAAGGTAATTTTGATATTATTTCTGGATTAACAAAATACAAGTCTTAGACTGTACATACCTGCACTAGTTCTGGTCCAGTTCTTGGCTGGTGATGATGGCGATGGAGGGGATTCTCTCAGGACCGAAGACGCGTATTTGTTGGTCTCAACTGCAACTTCCTCAAATGTTTTCTTTGACACAAATTTGAGATAACAGTCCAGCGGAGTTGAAGTTGGTGACAGGCCTGTATCAGGACTGATACCAGGGGTGCCTGTAAACTCGAAGTGTTGAGGTCCGTCAGATGGGTTATCCTCCCAGGTCCGCCCCACTGGCTCTGCAGCTGCGACCTGACGACGCTTGTTCCCGCTATCCCCCGGCACGGAAGCGGTCGCAATGGGCTCGGCTGCATGTTGGTCCCCCCTAACTCCCCGGTCGGTTCGGTCTGGATCGAGGGTATCGTTACGAGCGCTGGCGGGGTTTACAGGAGTATTTCCATTCGTGGACTCTGCTGTATTCTCCGATTCAAAGAAATCATCGAACGTCGTGGTTTCATATTGTTCATTTTCTACGTCCGACGAATACTCTTCTTCGCTTGATAAGTCCATTTTATCAAATTCATTTTCAGAGTCCGAGTCAAGGATCGCTTCTCGAGCATCTTCAACGCTAAACAGAGACTTCGTTCCATGACGAGACATTTTGAGATACGATGTTACATTGATAGTGATAAGCTATTACCAACGAATTGAGAACTAATTTGTGAAACAAACTACTCATGAAAATCAAAACGTTGTACTAAATAGTAAAAATCCGAGACTTTATGGCACGATGCGCAGATGATATCCGACAAGCTTGCATTGAAATAATGGGAATGACTAGATCGAGACTAGCTAATATCCTAAATAATAAACCGGCCCGGTAGCCTGTATACGCCCGTATTCCATAAACTTGTAAGAAAACTTGCTTACAATAAGCAAATTGACTAAGAAAACTTGCTTACGTAAGCTAGTGCTGTAAACCGTATTCCATAAACTTTTAAGAACATTTGCTTATAATAAGTAAATGTTCTTAGCATTTGTGCTTACGTAAGAAAAT
The DNA here is from genome assembly GCA_037951105.1 of Echinarachnius parma. Lineage (NCBI taxonomy): Eukaryota > Metazoa > Echinodermata > Echinoidea > Clypeasteroida > Echinarachniidae > Echinarachnius > Echinarachnius parma. The sequence continues at coordinate 23,884 of JBAMJV010009857.1, read as the reverse complement.
GTAATTTTCCGTATTCTATAAACTATTTCGTCTTTCTTTTTTTTTGCTTACAAAATAAGCAAAAATTCTTACTTTCTGACGTCACAAATGTGGTCGCCACTCGACTCTCGACGACAAAACTTTTCCGTTTAAGCGATGGAATTTCTATGGAGATTGCGTGTTTAAGGATTTATCGCAGCACAAATTTTTTTTGCAGCACAAATTTTTTTTGTATGTAAGTGAATGGGGACTGCACTGAACTGCGGATAGGACAAAATATACAGAAGCTAGACCACAGTTGTAATGTTCAGTAGAGGGAGAAAAGAGAAACTCATCCCCATCTTTAACAGATAAAGTTAAAAGATACTAAATGAAGGTAATACATTGATAATTAAATTGGAAGCTGTGATTATAGTATGTCTGTCTAAACATTCGTGGTCCAAAAAGGGGATCGGAAGAGTTACAACGTTTTCTGTCGATTACGTGCAAAGTCAATTACTGAGCAGGGTCCATCATGCATACGCAAGCCTCTCTTTATTCTATTCGTTGATCCCCTTTCCGTCATCATATGTTATAAATAAACGATACTTACTATTGTCGTGCTAAGTCTAAGATCATGAGTGATTCTACTAGTACGATACCATACTCGGCTTTTAAAATCAATATGTGATATTTCCGACAAAAATGTAGAAGATGGTCTCAAAAAGAAATGCAAATTCCTCAAAACAAGATATCCACGAGCTTGATTCATCTTGGTGCAAATAATTTTCCTTTTTCCCTTTTATAATTTCACGTAATGACTTCAATAATAATAGGGTTGCATTCCGAAAAATAATAGAAAAGATCGCGCATACGCTTAATTGCAGCGCGTGCGAACTGCGCGCAGTAAGGAAGTAGGTCGCCTTTTAGGGGTGAATGTTGTGCCTAAATGCCCTTTTTTGCAATAGTTCAATGATTACTTACCTTTTGTTTGAAGCGTCCCTTGTAATTCGTATGCATACTTCAAATAATTAATTAGGTTCATCTTCAAATCAGACGGTGTGCGAATGATATCGATATTACTGCATTATCAGATTATCCTAACGTAGGTACATAACACAGCCAAGCCTCGAGCGGATGCCCAAACTTCAAGATTACAGGCATATAAGATTTTTTTCTTATATTTAAGCCACCTATGAGGTGGCTTAAATTTAAGACAAAAATCTTACGCTGATATGTTTATGGAATACCAAAGCTCGTTTAAGCAAATTTGCTTAAGCAAATTTGCTTATAATAAGCAAAAACTCTTAGCAAATTTGCTTACCGAAAAGTGCGTCTGAAATGTAAGCAAATTTGCTTACGGGGGAATTTAAGCAAAAATGCTTAGATCTAAGCATTTTTGCTTATAATAAGCAAAAATTCTAAGATTTCTTGCTTATATGTGTTTATGGAATACGGGCCCAGTGGTTCAAGCTTATTATTGAGAGTATCTGCTTGTATTGCCTCACTGTATCGTGACCGGAACAGAATGGGTGCTAGATAGAGAAGCACCAAGACGTATAATATAGATGTACCTATGAATGCCTAGTGGATCTAAAGTTTTACATCAGCATACCTGACTGACCGCGGATAACAAAGGCAGTGGCGGAAGACGCATCAATAGTAACTTGCAAGGTGTTGTAATGTTTTGCGCCTCGTCCCGCCTTTGAGTGCCAGGGGATTAATGCTCAATGGCATTTGTGTGAATTGTACTCGCAAAAATGCGAGCTTGGCACTCAAGGAGTTAAGTTAAAATTATGCTTGACATACGAAACCCATATAGAAAAGGCATTCATGATTGCAAGTACATGTAGAAGTCCCTAATTGACCGAACTGGTCTGGGACTCTGGACCTTCCTGTTTATGCCAGGTCATGCTGTTGGGAGCCCAGTGATTCTATACATGGGTGATAATATGCCTTACCAACTTAGCTTGTCTGTGGTGAACTTGGTAATAGCTCACCATCTGAATGAAACCCCACATATATGTCGCTCAGAAGATTAGTATCAATGCCTTACAGTTGGGTCAAAGCGGCATTATAAAAGGGGTACATCATCTGAAGAAGTCCATGAAACAGCAACTGTTTGTGCCAAGAGGCATGTTGTACATACAGAAAATGTTACATTCAGATAATGCTATGTCTATAAGCTAATATTGCCATTTTCTGAAACCTGTGCTGTGCATGACGATGGAAGTTAAAGCCTCGGGTTCTGTTATAGAAACCCGATTCTACACAGTATGGGATTGTTAATATTCAGTGTATCGGCACAGAGGGGTAATCCGTTCATGAAATTCAACTGGACAGAATGAAAATAAGTAATATTTGTTTAATATTACAACCTCTCAGATTGAGATACGTGAATTAATAAATGGATATAAGTGACTAACATGAGGTTGCACAAGATAAACAATATTGTTTGTATCACCGGGAAATTGTGTATGCACGGATATATCCATAATGTGTCTCCACGAGATCGCGATGTGCACATCAGCGGCGTGGAGATGTGGACGGTCGAGACCGGTGTCCCACGACCAGGCTTAGAATTTGAGGAACTTAACAAGTCTAAGAGTAAATCTCTATGTGCATTGAGACAATTGGTCTGTGCACACTTTTACAGTGAATATTCACTTTAGCCAAGTTCGGCCTTTGATACTGTGATCCTAAAAGGACGCATCTATGTGGGTGAACATCGCTACATTTGTAGCCTTGCCCACAGAGGTTCTGTACGTGACAACAGGGCTTTAAAGTCTCATATAGTCCAATCGAGATGTAGTCTCGATCGGAGACTTACGTAATAAAATAGGAAGATTAAATGAGAACTTCAGTTTGAAATTTAATATTAATTTTATTAGTAAGACGTAGTGAGAGACTACATCCCTCCTCACCCACCCAAGTCTTACTAGCATCATACAAGAAGTTCTCATTTTTATCATCTTCCTATGTTTGGTCCTGTAGTCACGTACCAGCTTTGAATATTGACACATGCGCGCAAGCGGGATCTCATATAGTCCAATCGAGATGTAGTCTCTCACTACGTCTTACTAATAAAATTAATATTAAATTTCAAACTGAAGTTCTCATTTAATCTTCCTATTATGTGATATTTTGTAAACAATGTTTGGTTTAATTATAAATTCATAAATAAATTAATAGATAAATAAATACTGGTAAATTATAGTTATCTATATTAAACATTAACTTTATATTCTAACTTGCAGTAAGGTAATTGAAAAAAAAGAAGTGATAACTAACTTTCTCTTTTAATCTTTTCTGTGCATCCATAGGCTACTCTTTCAGACAGTGGCACTGCAATCAGAGATATTGCCATTTTACCGGAGGATAACACGAAATGTGTTGCCACGACAAAGGACTCTGTCGTGGTGATAGACCTTGTGATAGTCGAGACAGACGTTGATAGTGAGTTTAGTACAAAAATAGATTGTAATAAATTGTCGTCATTGAAATTAAAACATGCTAACAAATTAGTGCTAACAAATGAATGTGAAATTTTATCTCTTTGTTTACTGTTCAATTAAAACAAAAAAATCCTTATTGAGCTGCTGTTTTAGGCCACTTCCTTTTGAGAACTAATGATATCTTTATTTAGGTATTCCCTTTCCAATGTTGTTGATTACTTCTTATGCTATTATGTTAAAGGGATCTAGTAACTTTGTTGATATATGTACAAAACTAACAAATAGTTGATAAAATGTGTATTTCTGTGATCTGATATATGTCAACTGAGTGATGTGTGAAAATTCCATACAGTAGTGAGGAAAAATGCAAAGTGATATGTGCTTTGTACACAGTTGAAACAGCCCCAGTAGACATTCAAAATCAAAGGTATCGTAGTAACTAAAGCGAAATTTGGAAAACCTTAACCTGTTCTAGCTTCTAGTTGTAACACAATAAGTACAAGGCATGTGAGAACTGCAAGAGTTCAAAGAAGGTTTTGTTGATTTTGACAATGTTACTAGATTTATCCGTTTGTATTTCAAATGGGGCCACCACGCAACTAAGTAACATTGTCCAAATCCTCAAAACTTACTAGGAACTCTAATGGTTCTCTCATACCTTTTCATATTCATATAACAATAAAAGCACGGGACAGGTTTTGTTTTTTCAAATTTCCATTTTGTTCAAAAGATATTTACGATCAAAGCGTTCTTTTTCGTGGATAATTAAGCCATATACAAAGTAAGTGCAATGACTTAGCGAATCACTTTGCATTTTTGCTAATTTCTCTGCCAAAAAACAACCAATTAATGTGAAATTTTCGTGGACATACCAGATCACACCAATATACATTTTGTTAATCACTTTTTGCACTTTTTCAACAAAGTTACTAGATCCCTTATGTTAAGAGGCCCCTTGGAAAGCAGCACAATTGGGTAATAAATTATGGGACTACCATGATTGGAAAAAAGAGAACAATATTTCAGGAATAAATGCAATGTAGGGGTTAATGTGTGGCAACCTACCCACTTGCATTAAGTTGGTCTGTACTGTAGCAATTAGCTACAATTTGACACGTGCAGGGGACCACCAGGCAAAGAACAACACATAATTATATGCTTTGGTACCGTTTTGTGATATCCAATAGATACCCAACATTTTGCAAAGGGTTGTGTAATTCATAAACAAAGCAATTAATTTCCCCCACTTACAGAACCACTACTATTTCCTGGTTTCATACGGCTAAACATTTGCGAGTGCGCCAATGCTATTCACGCGTACGTTCGGAGAGCATAGAATCCCGGGCAATTCGTTCGCTCTGCACACACTTAGTCTTGTACATACAGACCCCTTAACACATGCTTTAGAATGGTGATGCGTTTTCCAAATTTTTTTTTTTTTTTTCTGGACACATATTTTTGTGAACTTGTTGACGGAATGGAATACTTGTTTTCAAGCTAAATTTTAACATAATAACTCTAACAAAAAATGCTAACTTCTTTAACTGGCAAGTATTAAGCATATTAAAAAGTGGTTTCATATGCGAAGCACAGGGAGTACAATCATACAGTTTCTTTGGTAAATACATTTGTCTTTCATTATTAAAATATGGACAAATAAAAAGATAGTGATATTCATCACCAATGCCTTTTGAGGAACATAAAGAACAATGCATTTCATCTACTACAGTGACATCAAATCTACTCTTATTAACCGGAAGATTGTGTGTTCTACATCTAAATTTACACAAGGAAATTAAATCTTTTTGAGGCAGTACATTCAAATAATGTTCATAATTGAGACTAATTTTAAATATTCTATAATTAGTACAAATACGGTTTGACCAAGTAGTAGATTGCCACTCCTGAGCAAAATTATCTCTTAATCTACATTTTAAAGACGACACAACCCAATCAATACTGTGACCTTCACCTCGAGTAAGCCAAATGTTCCCTAACCCTGACTTATCAAGTAGGTTCTTAATACATACCAACCACTGTGATTTGTATCCTAATAAGTTCTGCTCATCAAATAACATGTACAAAATCATCCTATATAAAATGTATGAATATTTAGTCTGTTTTCCTTTAACTAATCTCAACCAAAATCCAATCATTCTACATTTAATATTATTCAAAATCACCGTCCGACCAGTTTCACCATGTAGTCTGGTGTACAATTATTAACATGCAGTATCATTCTTAAAAATTTCCTATGAAATACTTCTATCTTATCTATAGTATACATTCAACGCCCCAAATCTCACAGCCATACAATAGAACTGGCAATACCAATGATCAAACAAGTGGCACTGTGTTTCAATGGATAACTGTAATTTTTTGGCTCTAATTAACATACTAAACATTGCTTTTTCCTTGCCTGACTAAGTTGTTTTAAAATTGCCTTCTTAAAGTTACCATTATAGTTAAAGGTAACTCCCAAATAAACATAATCATCCACAACTTAAATTATTTCTCCAGCAAGACAAAACTCTGGAAATCTTTTAACATTACCACGAGAGAAAATTATAACTTTTGTCTCATTAACATTAACTGTTAAATGCCACAAACCACAATAATCATTCAATGCATCAAGGGCTCTTTGCAAGTCATTTGGAGTTTCTGCATTTATTATTGTATCATCAGCATATAACAATGTTGAATACTGGCTCCTAAAGATACTTCCATTGTTCCCATCAAGATTCAGTGAGTCTAAAATAAATCTCTCTAACAGCGGCAGTCCACTATACGAGTCCCTTAAAAACTCTTGAAAATCATTCAAATAAATAGCAAAGAGAAGTGGGGATCAATTTTCACCTTGTCGAACACCTACATTACAAATAAATAAATCTGAAATCTTTCCATTTACAGAAATACACGATTTTGCTGAATCATGTATGTTTCTATAAATAACTCTAAATATTTTACTGTGTATACCAATCTTCAACATTTTGAACCATAAAGAAATTCTATCAATTAAATCAAAAGCCTTCTTAAAGTCTACAAAGGCACAATATAATTGTTTTCTATTCATTAAATAAAAATCTATGTTTTTCAAAACAAAAACATTATCAAGAGTTGAATATTTTGGACGAAACCCAGTTTGTTCTTCACCTAACAAGTGACCATCTTCTATAAACAAAGTAGAGATTCTATTATTCAAAATTGAAGTAAAAAGCTTGCCCAAACAACTAAGCAATGTTATATTACCTCTATAATTATCAGGATTTGTATTCTCACCTATATTCTTAAATATAGGAATAATTATATAAATATAATATTTAAAAAAACATACTAATACTTCAAGCATGTCTACTGAGCAACTTTTAAGATACTTTATCTCTTCCACTCCTATATCAAGAACATAAAATTGCCTCGATAATAGAAAAATTGATGATTTTAATCCAATTTTATGTTACATATAAAAGATTATTACCATAAAATTGACATAGCGACTAAAACAGCTTTCCATAACTTTAAGTCAAACTTAGATTAAAGTTCAACTTCAATGTTTGTGAAACACCTCCAGAGGTCTCTGTTGTACCCAAACACACAGACTTATTGCTCCATTTGTATCAAAACTCGTATCATGAAACTCTTTTCTCCGCACCAGTTCCATGTGTAACGTGGTCCCCCAATGGACCAAATTTCACAGTGCAGGCCAGCGCAGAATTTGAGGTTGTCGTCCAGTGCCACTGCATGTGTGAAGATTTCTCCGTCGTCGTCACAAATTCAAGCAGCGAAGAGGAGCTCAACGAGTCTCTTTTGTCTTTGGAATACTTGGATGGGACAAACACTACTGTGCGCATCAAGGCACAGATCCTGTGTGATACGCTCATCACCTTCACCACGCAGTATAACATTACCATCACGCCCGAATGTGAGTTTTTCTTCTCATCATTCATGCTGTGTGAGTAAAAAAAACGAAACCGGACTTTAAAAGCTTATAAATCCACAATTCTAAACATATATGTGCTGCTATTGGTATCATGTTAAAACTTGGGAAATTACCTTTAAAAATTATAATGATATACATTTTGATTGCTTTAGGCTTCAACGCACACGACCTTATTATCCAATAATTAGGTCGCATTCGGTGAAGCGTGAAGTGATCAGAGTGTATGATGTATCATTTTAACGGCAGCTTCCCAATCTTTATCATGATACCAATATTAACATATATACATGTATGTTTAGAATTGCATATTTATTAGCTAGTAAAGTCCAGTTTCTGTTTTTTCTTTTACTCACACTATGTATATGTGACCAGAAATAGCATAACCATGTACTTAGTGACAACAATCACATTTTAGATTTTCTAGCCATGAGAAAGGGCTCATCACAAGCTTCCATTTGATGCCTTGTTCAAAAACTTTTGACAATAATCAGCAAAGTTATGATTTTTTCAACTAACATAGTTCCTTGACATTCATACTATTTGAACTTGTTTCTTCAAAACATGAATTACCATCAAGTACAGGGTTCTGCTTTTATTTAGTCACATATTATAGTAGTCTCCGCTTGAATAATACAGTATGCAGTATGATGTTACCATCTCCCCCCAATTTGAGTCTTAAATGTTTCCTTACAAACATGCAGAAGGCATTTTGAAGTACTAATGTTGAACAGGGAACTATCAAAGCGAACATTTTGGGCCATCAACATAATCACAAATAGGACAAAAATATATCAAGAGATACGCTGAGTAGCACAGTTCTAAATAGCTTTTTTTTTTAATCCCTTAAAAGCATAGTGATAAATAAATGCATATTTGAATAAGCCTATTGGCCCAAATTCTTCTCAGTGGCTCAACTTTAGTCCAGGTTTATCTTTGTGTAAAGGACCTAAATTACTGTAAACCAGTTACACATTATTTGGAAAAAATCTAGGTATGCTCGTAACTCCTTATTAACAATGCATATCCCTCTCCTTATTGGCAACCAGACAAACGGGCTCTTGACATTCCAGTGAAATAGTTTAATCGGTCACCAGTAATATCACGTCCTTAATATCCTGTACTAAAGTACACTAAACCTGGATCAAAAGGACACAATATTACAGGTGACCGATTAAACCATTACACTGGAATGTCAATAGACCCATTGTCTGTATGCCACATTTGCATTTACAATCATACCTAGTCAAATAACACACAGGTGCGATATGGTTTAACCAGTTAGCGGTAATTTAGGTCCTTTCCAAGAATGTTAAACCTCGACTGAAGTTGCGCCACTGATGGGAATTTGGGCCTTTGTGATTTATTTTCACTGACTTCTACTTTATTTCTCTTTTGTTTGTTTGTTTATTTGTTTGGCATGATCTTGCAGATGCCTACACTGTGGATCAGCTGACAGCCAGGGAAACCCAGTGGGATATGTATAGCACCACAAACGCTGCACTGTCTGCTTCATGTGACAATGTAAGTATAGGTTTTCCCATTCATTTTAACACTTTTGTCATTCAATTTCATTAATTCGTCATTCAAATTCGTCCCGAGGAACCACCAGAGTGGAAATCCCAACTTGAATTTCGTCTTTCGTCAATCAATTTAACACAATCACCACACAATTTAGTCATTAGGCACACATTTTCGTCAATTGCAAATCAAATTCGTCGGTCACAGTTGCTGAACACATAAAAGCGAAAGCAATTTCGTTAATTGGCAACCAATTTCGTCAACACTCCATTCAAATTCGTCCTATGTATTTAGGAGGTAATTTTCTGTTATAAATTGTCTTGATGTAATTGTTAAATTGTAACATTAATTATATAGAGGGTAACACACACACACACATACGTTTAAAACATTTCTTCATTCAATTATATATTTTTTGTATAGAAATATATGTAATGTTGTTATGTTTTGTTTTATATATTTTGTAAGAGATTTGAAGTAAATCAAACTGGACTTTTTATTTATTTTGTTTCATCTTGATTTGGAAATAAAACAAACAAACAAACAAACACACACCACACATCACACATCACACACACACACACACACACACACACACACTGGTTTTCCTATCCCAACAAAAGGCTATACCACCTGACGAATTTGAATGACAAATTCACGCAATTGTTTGCACAATGACGAAATTGAACTTAACATTCACCACCCGCTCAGTGGCCGAGACGAATTCCAATAACAATTGACGATTTTGAAGGCGAAATATTGGAAATTGGTTGACCAATGACGAAATAGAATGACCATTGACGAAATTGAAGTTGGGATTTACGCTCTGTTGGTTTCTCGGGACGAAATTGAATGACGAATTAATGAAATTGAATGACAATAGTGTTAAAATGAATGGGAAAACCTATATTAAGATGGTTTAATTTAATGATAATAATGATAGGTTCGATTTATATCGGGCCTAATAGGATACAATATCATCTCTAAGCGCTTTACACTATTTTTTCCCTGGTCATAGGATACAATGCAAACCAGCACACATTGTGCGCACCATCTCCACTTAGTTGTTTGTAATTTCTTATACCTTACGAGCGTGGTGTTGTTATAACTATTAGTTTGTAATGTAATGATGCAGGTTTTGCTTACTGAAATTCAGTTGGACCAAAACTCAACTATCCGTTTAACCCTAAAAAGACTGGGGGGGGCTGATTTAGCCCCCCCCCCCCCCCTCCTCTATTTTCGCGATTACTTCGCAATGCTTAAATATTTTACGGTGCCACTTCATGACTTTTTTTCTTAGAGTCTTGCGCATCTTTTGATACCAAATTTGTGCACACCGGGTCAACGATCCAGGTGTTATGTAACATTTTGCGATCGCGTGTCACTGAAAATTCAATTTTTTAAAAATTCTTCCATATATAACAGAGTTTGTAGATGCACCTTTTATGTTGCAGTTTTATACCCATCTTTTCACATGTACTGTTAGTATTCCCATTTGGCATGGTGAATAAAACTTATTACATTCTCATTTGCATAAAACAATACAATATATAAAGAATAAAACAAAGAAAAACAAAGAAAAAGATAAAAAACAAAGAAAAACATAGAAAACGGTAAAACTAAATCAATTTTCATGATTATCCTGTTGTTTTATCAGAGATTGTGTAAATTTATATAATCTTAGCATGTATTTTGTACCAGGAACACAGTTTTGTTTCATAAGAATCACCATATATAAAGAAAAATACAAAAAAAAGAATTTTTTTTCATAATTAATTAGCTCTAATTAGCATATTCTAATTAAAAAGAAAATGTTAACTATGCAATATTGTAGAGCTCATGGACATCCATCACCATGCCAAATTTGGAGTCGATCGAAGTTTCAGTTGCCGAGAAAAATACAAAAAATACAAAAAAAATGCAATTTTTGCATAATTAATTAGCTCTAATTAGCATATTCTAATTTAAAAACAATTTAAAACTATGCAATATTGTAGATCTCATAGACGTATATCACCATGCCAAATTTGGAGTCGATCAGAGTTTCGGTTGCCGAGATCTTAGGGGGGGCCCTTTAAGCCCCCCCCTCCCCCTCCATTTTTTTACAGGTTCAAAATAGCCCAGTCTTTTTAGGGTTAATACCAGTGATAATGTTCTTATCTAATTTGGTCACTAATTAATCGATAAATTAATGAAACATTTCTGCATTATCTGATTGCAAAATGACTGAGGAAGGATCAGAGGTCAATGTATGAGGGGATCAAATTGGAATAGGTTTCATATCTTATTTCAAAAATTCATTAATGTTCTCTTCCCTTCTTATATACTCTAAACTGAGCCATTATATCATGCTTATTGGCATGAGAGAAATCTAAATGTGTATTCAAATGTACAAACTACCATGATCTAAAAATTAATGGAATAGTTTGCATATTTAGATCTTTTACTGCTTCCCAAAGAGTGTTTTTACAGGTATGGGGCCTCCATATATACAGGTGGTCGCTAGATCAAGTTTTGCCAAAATTCATTAATGCTCTTTCCTTCTTTTTAAATGTGATTTAACACAGACCTCAGAGGGAAGTCCAGGAACCTTTAATGCAACGCTTATCACTGAAAATCACTCTGATCTGACAGTGGAAAGCTGTGCTGCCTGCATCTACGCCGATTGCTTTGTCGAGGTAATGTAGCTACGAAGTATAAGTTGATCATCGACACAGAAGGAAGAATCACATGCAAGAGAGCCAAATATACAGAAATTGTAAAAAGGAAATAAGACCGTTACTGATGAAGGGTTATATAATTTTTTTCTTCGGATGTAATGGTTGAAAGCTCGCATAACTGCATTTTGATACATCTCCCATACCCGCAGTTCAGCTACAAGAAAAGTTATTCGATATTGGAGAAAGAAGCGCATACAAGACATCCATATTTGTTAGCCCCAAATATCCAGGGCCCCATTGCAGAAAGAGATACAATCGATTGTAAGTTACTATTAATTGTAAGTCAGGTCATGTGTTCTACATGCGCAAATCTGATTGGTTGAAACGCGCACATTTTTCTGACTTACAAATCAATTGTAACTTACAATTGATTGTATCTCTTTCTGCAACGGGGCCTAGAACTTGTTTTTTTAAATATGACTCTCGCTGATAAAGGGATGTCAACAAAAATGGTTTAGATTTATTCATGGAGAGCTGACATGACTACAGTTATACATTTATTGTACCCGGCAGTGATGCTACGAGGTATAGTTGGTCATCGACGCAGAAGGGTGAAGCCCATGCAAGGCAGCCAAATATGGTAGCCTCACATATCATGAAATGGTAAACAGGAATCTTCACTAATGAAGGATTTACCATGAAAATTGTACAGATTTAACGGTTGAGAGCTTTCATAACTACATTTTTTACATATCTCCCATACCCAGCAGTTCAGCTACCAAGACTTATAAATGCCATATGCAGAATATTATGTACTGTACATACATGGTGAGTTTAACATGGTTTTGAAGTGAGAAAGCCATGAGCACTACATATTAACATGTGTTGTAGTCTCAAATGTCCAGAAAAAAGTGGACATTCACTACGCAGAACTCATTCGCTTTATTTATTGTCTGAAAATTGATTCATTGTCTTTGTTTTGCCATGAAAAAAAATAAAGCTCTAACAAATACATTAGATATTGTTAAATGTAACTGATACTGAATATTTGAAACATCATGACAAATTATAACAGGGTATTTTTACGATTCATTATTTTTTTGCTCTGACTTTTTTTTTCTAAAATAGCCATGCTGCTACAACTTTCAAATTAAAGCTTTCACCAGTATTCAGGATTGTTTCTTTTCAATCTAAGATTTATTTGCCAAATATCGAGGGCTATTTTTGTTTTCAGTGCCATTTGAGAATCAAAGAATATATGCCTTAACAAAAAATGAATTTAAATGGCGTTTTGTAATAATGGCAGTGAGGAATGTGTGTGTATCATGCTAGGGCATTCTCTACCAAATCGTTTTCTGTTCTTTGAGTCATGCATGCCAAGTCTGGGCACGTGTTGGTAGAGAATGCCCATGCTAGAAGTATGAAGCTGGCTGGTATTTGCGTATTATGGGCCATATGTGTGACCTGTTGCCACGAAGCCATTGTAAATTTGTTGCCAAATACGTGTATAAAGCTGAGCCAACGGTTGTTTCTGCCATTGATGGATTACTGACCCTTTTTTTATTTTGGTTAGGTATTAACAAATTCACCGCAAAGTTGGCATTTAGACAAATTCAGAAGTACCCAAATCAGAAACTTGAAATATTGCGATTTTATTAGGGTATTGTGAAGATGTGGTCATGAATGTGGAAATTGCGTGTTTTTTCAATATAAATGCTGCTGGTCAGATGCTTTTCTAATACCTACATTAAAATGATTATAAATGTTTATTTAAATTATGTCATCTCCTGCTGCGTAGTGAATATATATACATGGATGGAACATAATTTACTTCAAAACGTTCTCATTAGATTTCAGCAAAATTGTAAAGACAAAGAAATATATAACCTTACCAGTGGCCAAGGGCCACTCCGTGATGCCGTAGTAATCACACTTTAGATCAGTAAAACTGAAGTTAGCGGAAGTTAGCAATAAGTTTTGGTGAGAGAGTATACCTGCGCCTTGCGAAATATTAATCTTGCGGAAATAACAACGTTTACAGTATACTGTATATACATGTATATAGATAGGATCCATATTCCATGGATAAACTGAACTTATCAAAGAAGGATAACAAATTGTGTTCTTCAAAACTGCAAAATTATCTTTAAAAAATTTTTTTTATTATAGGTGGTGTAAATTTTGTTTCATTACAGGACAAGAAAAACTTTTCAAATTGTTTTTTTTTTTTTCACCAAGTCTGTACGATGCTACAGAGTATAGGTATATTCCTTGACAGTTGGAGCAAAACTCAGTCATGAAGTATTAAAGAAAGTTATTACTATTTGACTGAAATTTAATAAACAACCCAAATTTGCAATGTCTTTCAAATTTTGTTGGAACCCCTTGCCTATGGGAACCTAGTGGGCTATGTTCCAAGTCTATGGGGATTTCAGATTATCAAAGGGAACTGGTTAACGGAACATAATCATAAAACAGGATAGTCAGATTTCATGTTCAAACGTATGAAAATCAATTTAAAAAAAAAACACAACAATTTGCTGGTGTTTCCTTATCTTGTTAACTATTATCTAATCAAGACGTAAGTATTCAAAACTTTGTTTTTATTTTATGATCCAGATGACAGTTTATTTTAATGTTTTATCAATCGTGTACAGACTCATGTGTGTTCTTTGTTCTAAGCATGAAATATGCATTTTCTTGTTTAAAATACAGTTGGTTACTTTTGTTGGTTACAATTGTTTTGTTGAATGAACAAGTTTTGGAGTCAATTATTGAAATGGTGATGGAATGCACACATTAACAGATTTTTTTTTTATAGATTTTTTTTTTTAATGTGTGAACTGTCTTTATATACATAAGTGATATTACATGTAGTTGCACATTCTTGCACAATTTGAACATTAAAAAAGCAAGAAAAAATGTGATATTTATAATTTTGCTAGGTTATTTTATTTCATTTTATTGTTTTCGTATTTGGTTCATGTTTTGAAAATTTAATGTCTGCCCATTGGCTCCAAGAGCACACTATATTTTGAAATGTAAATATATGTTAATGTAGCATCATACATCTTTCAATTTCATAAAATGGGATTAATATGTATATATTTGCTAGTCCATACAAAATTTGATTGTAATCAACTGTACAATGTAGATAACATAATGACTTTTTACAAATGCTATGATTTTGTGTGTGTGTTTACTTTACTACACATATTAATACATGTATAAATGTACCAAGAAGCACTTATATATATAAATATATATATATATAAACCCCTCAAATGTTTGTTTCCGTAAGTTCAAGTTTGAGCACTAATCTCTCTCTTGTCCCTATATTATCTTACATGAATTTGGTATCGGTGAGAAGCCTGTTTATGGAATGTACATTACACCTGGATATGGGACCCGGTCAAGTTTAAAATGATGCAAAATGCATTGTTATGGCGTATTAAACCGCCTCAACACCTTTTTATATATAAAACACAGCCCATCTTCAAACAAATGGAGAATTCACATTGACAATAACTTTGTATTTTGCAGCATTTCACATTTGACATGGCTCGATATATGCGGGTCTACTGCACATTCCATAATTACATTATCATTCCAAGTGAGGCATCAATGTAAAGAGGAATAAACAGGCTTATCAATTATATCAAATTCAAGGGGATGGGGGCTTTTAAACGTTCTTGACTATTGATGTGCCTTGCCCCAACCCTTTGTTCTATTTTATTAATTATTTGCTCCAGGGAAGAAACAAGAAAAAAGAGAATTGTGATACAATCATTTTTAGAAGGATATTATTCATTACAACTGTTTACAGGATTGTCATGAGTCCTTTTCCTCAGTTTGGTTCGTAATTAGGCTATCCCCTAAAAAATTTGATATAAAAGTCATTATGACTATTATTAAGCAGAAGTTTGCTTAGAATTTAAGCTTAAAATTATCCCTTCTTTATTCGTCATGGGTGTTTTCACCTTGTATGGATGGGGAATCTAAACATTTCTTGCCATATTTTTTAAAGCGATCCCTCTTAATGTATTTAAATCTTGCCTTCATTGAAAAATATATAAATATAAATTAGTTTATATAATTTACCACCACAATAAAGAAAGATATCTATCATAATATGTTTTAATGCTAGTTCGAATGGTGTGTAAGAAATCATTTTTAATAGCCACATAATATGTTTAAATAATACATATTTTTTATGTTGCCTTTAATGACATGAAAAAAATGAAGTGAGGTGCTAAAAAAAAACGCAAATATTGTAGCGTTTTTTTTTGCCCCCAAAAGTGTGCCTGGCTGTTTATATCCTTTTTTTGTTTTTTTTTACAAAATGAATGCACCATGGTTCACAAATTCTTTGGTTCTCTCTCATAAGATATTTTGTTTCCCCGACTCATACTTCTTTTTGAAGAAGTAAATTAAGGCATGCGGTCTCGTGTATATATATATTTTTTTTTTCAAATTGAAGAGTGATGGTCTTTTAAGCATGCTGCATGCACTGAAAAGGTAGTTGTGTATTTTGGCTCAAAAAGGCTTAAATGGAATAAGCACCAAATGTCTAAACAAGACTATTAAAGGGGAGGTTTCCCCACCTTCTATTTACGTTTGATTATGTTGTCTACACATTAACCCTAATCCCATTGGGTTATTTTGATCACTTGAGTCCATTAGGGGGGGGGCCTTTTAGGCCCCCCCCCCCCTCAAATCTCGGCAACGAATGGACCGATTGACTTGAAAATTGGCACATACCTAAAACAAGTCGAGTAGAATAAGAATTTAAAAAAAAATTTAAAAATTGAGCATTATTTTTTTTTTTAATAATTAATTAAAATTTTGAATATGCAAATTTTTGACGAATTTGGGGAAAATTTGGATTTTCATCTAAAATCAAGAGAAATTACAGGATTTCTTCAGGTTTTCTGTAAAAAATTTCTTTTGAGTATCTCAATGATAAATATGAAGTTTCAAATCTTCATGTTTTTAGAAAAGCTCGAGAAATAAGGATATTTCCTTATTTCTTTTGTATTTCATTGTTTTTATTCTTATGTATTTTATTGTTTTTTTGTTTTTTTTGTTTTGTTTTTTAAGTAGAATTTATCTCTGAAGTGAATGAATTAAACTAATAACAAAGCAATAATCAAAATTATGATTCAATGTAACAATTATAACAGATTTGGAGTTTACATGGCATCGGATATATGAATTACATAGAAACCTGTACAAAAATTGCATTTTATTGTGACGGCTGAGCAATTATCCACCTCTAAAATCAGTTCTACAAGTCCGACCGGGGTGAATTATATATCAAAACATGCGGGAAACTTGAGAGAAAAAAGTCATGAAGTTTGAACGTGAAATTCCAATCGGTCTAGATGCACGGCGAAAAAAACGACAGGGGGGGGCCTAAAAGGCCCCCCCCCCCCTAATGGGATTAGGGTTAAAACAGAATTTCATGCATAGACTTCAAAAATTGGTCCTGTGAGAAAGGGAGGAATATCATTCAAAGTCTCTCGTAGTACGGGCTTATACCATTCATCCCGTACAACATGGCGGATGCCATTTTATTTTTTGAAACCCGGATTTTTAATTGGTCGCGCTATGATGTTACATTTATCCCGAAAAAATAAGCGCTGCCTTTTTTGTTTGTGCACAAACACAAGGCAAAACATGAGCCATTAAAAAGAGCCGGAGCTTATTTTTTTTTCAGGATTGGCGTCACATTCTAGCACAAACAATTCAAAATCCGGGTTTCAGAAAATATAATGGCTGCCTCCATGCTGTATGCGATGAATGGGATTAGCCCATACTGTGAGTAATTTTGTATGGTGCTCCTCCTTTGCTCAGAGGGCAACCGTTGAAAGTATTTGCATGAAATTCTGTTTTTATTGTGCAGAGAACATAATTAAAAGTAAATAGAAGGTGAGGAAACCTCTCCTTTAAACTCAAGCCAAGACAGCTTGTACCTGGTAGTCTTAAAAACAATTTGACATCTTGACTTTCCATTCTTTAAAGTATCTCCGAAACATGTGCCAAAAAGGTTACATTTTCTGTGTGCAGTGTTATATATTGCTGAGAATAAGCTCGTACATAGAATACAAAATATATGTATATGTTTGGTCTGCTATAAGTGTCTCCGCTAGGAATGTTTTGTTTAGTTGAATCATTTTATGCGCATGATTTTATCTCATACTCAGAAAAACTTGGCAAAGAATACCAAGTGTATATTTTACAAAGTACATTTAATGTGTTCAATATTAAAGACATATTTGATTTTAGAGTAATTGCCACATAACTGCATATATAACATGAGTTTATATACAAGTACTGTAGATGCTATGCTCCTAAGATTTGATGAGTGGAGATGTTATGTCGCCCTCTAGTGCAGGTAGTAAAATACATTGTACTGTACAGTGGAAACTTGTTATAAGGAGGAAATTGGGGCAGTGGAAATTGTATTTGGAAATTGTTATATCAGGATTTGAAAAATGATAGAATATTATAAAGCTTGGACTAGTACAATCACTATAACGTAGATGGTTTTGTTAATATTTTATAATAATAATACAAATTATTATTATTATTATTATTTATACGCTTTTTGTTCAACAAAGAGTATGAGATGCTCATTGCATTCCGATCAGAGCTCTGTATAACGAGGTTCCGCTGTAATGATAAATTAAGTTTCATTTCATCCTTTTCATGTATTGTTTCTTAATCATAATGTGGATAATGCTTACTTTATGGTAAAAAACATACTTTACACAATCATTAATAAAAAAGCACATGTACAAAAAATCAACACTATAAATGACTGGTTTCTGGCAGGGTTCAGTGATATTTTATGCACACTTTGAAATAGTGTGTCATGTTTTGGGTTTGATACCTACTAAAGTAAATATTGTTTGACGTTCATTGACTTTGGAAATTTGATTTGATTTGCCACTGTCTTTATGATGGATTTAAGGATTTAAAACTTTATTAATTTTATTCACTTTATATATAATGGATCGCAAATTATAATGATATTGTGTATAAGAAATAATTGGAGATACTTCATAAAAACATGTTTACATCAAGGATAACAAACTCATGAAAAGTTATGAAGAAACTGAATAAATAAGAGTTTTATTTGTTTAAAAAAAATGTTTTGGTGAGATATAGATATAGTGAGGAAGAATGCATGCATTTTAATTTTACTAGAAGATTTTCGTTTTATTCTCTTAATTTTGCATAATTAATGTTATGTATATATAAATCACCTTGTATTCGGAATAAATCAGGCAGAAGGGTAATTCTTTTTACTGTCTTTGTCATCAATATAACTAGTAAGAGTGTAAAGTAATATAATGAGTGGTGTGAAAGCAAGTAGTGATATAGTTCGTTATTAATGGCCCGGTCAGATATCAACGGATATCGGAAACGTATGCCCAACGAATAGACAATTTGCGAAATTAAATTATCCGGTGATGAAAGTCGTCTCCATTGCTTCATGTACAAAACATAGAACAACGTACATCACCGGACAAGGAACGGACAAGAAACGTATAGAACGGATGGAAAATTTAGCTCTCCGTTTGACATCCGTTTGCGCAATCCGTTGATATGTGACCGGGCTATTATTGTGATATAGTGTATAGGGATCTTTTTTTTTCGTTCCAACGTGGGTTACATGTTTTTAGTCCTACAATACCAGGGGGGTGTCTCACAAAGATCTAAGTTGAACCTTACTAGGTTGGAACTAACAATTATTTTAGAAACCATTTGTAGCCTTGAATCAGAACCGTATATAGAATCAAACATGTTCAAAAGCTAAAACATACACGTATTTTGAGACTTCCATTAACACAAAATGACAAGGCTCATTGATAATAACAAACCATGTATAAATTAATAGTAAATATATAATCCATTGCGGATATAGTATCGGAAATAATATCGCTAGTTGATATTCGTTTGTCTCGCAATGTATGGTCAAACTAGGAATCTAAAATATCATGACGTTTCGTATGCCGCTGCAATACTTTGTCAAATGATAAAATCAAATATATTAGTTTGTATCAAACTGTATGCCTTTTTTAAAAGAACTGTTTTCAACAATTTTACAAAAAAACTAAAGGCTCTCCATAATTGTGAGTTCCAACTTAGAGTTTAGTTCAACTTAGAATCTTTGTGAACCCCCCCACCCCCCCCCTCCCCCTCCCCCCCCCCCCCCCCCCCCCGGCCCGGAATGTGTTGCCCTATTGCACTTAATCTACATTGATGCTTTACATCCAAGGGTAAAAATGGGTACTCGAGAGTAGGAATTGTTGGTGTGTGTTAACATGTACAGGCCTGTAGCCAGGATTTTTCAGTGGTTGGGGGGGGGGGGGGGTGGGGTTGCGTAATTTACAAAAGCAGTGATCGTGGCCCGAAACTAAGACCACTGGGTTAGTTGTGTTAGTGGGGCAGGGTGATCATGGCCAAGACCGAACGTGGCCAAGACACGAGAACACTGCTTTAGTTGTATAAGTGGAAGGGGTGGGGGGAGTCATGCCCAAGACCAATGAAAAAGTGGACCTTTCTGAATTTTTGGGGGACCAAATGCACCCCTGGCTACGGGCCTGATGTATGCACAGGATACGGGTAGCCATGGTAGCCCGACTCCCCAGTGAGTGGAAAGTGTGGAGTGATTGTGAGTGTTTGTCTGAATGACGGGGTTATAATAATGCATCACCCAGCACCTTGGGCATCGAGATAATGATGGAAATTGTACGAATACAAATTTTTATTAATTATAGGTTTTCCCATCCATTTTCAAACAATCGTCATTCAATTTCAATAATTGTTAACTTCAATTTCGTCCGGAAAGTCTTTCGCCGGTCGTATGTATGTTCGATTTCGTCATTCATCACACAAGTTCGTTCTTTCGCAACCAAGTTCGTCAATGACCTGATCGTTTTAGTCAAAGCTCATTCAATTTCGTCCGATCACTCCTGCCGGTGTACAATGTGATGATCAATTTCGTCATTGGGCATTTAATTTCGTTATTTCCCATTCAAATTCGCCAAACAATATTGAAAGCTGTATTTGATACTTTGTTTCATCATCTCTTCATTAGTATCCTTTGTCTATTTGAACCCAGATTCTAACTTTGTTTTGTGTCCCGGAAATTCATACAAGTTTTTAGTCTATCGTCTATTGAAAATTAGTTGTATTTTATATATATCATTAATTTGATATTGTAATGTGTCTCCCAACACAGATCTATTGCATGGATCAATCAATCAGACTTTTGGTCAATTATCGTTTTTGTGAATTGCAATATCGAAATGAATTGTTTGTGATCGGTTTATTGTTATTGAAGTAATTGCTTTTGAAATGAATTGTATGAGCTTCCATAGGAAAATACATATGAACCAGAGCAACCAGACTATACATGACGAATTTGAACGACTAAGTCTTGAAATCGGATGACCAATGACGAATTTGAACTTCACATTGTGCGTCTTATAACCAGTCGGGACGAATTCCATTGCAAAATGACGAATTAGAAATAAGCCAATTTTGAATTAGAATGACCATTGATCAATTAGAATGGTAAATGACTAAATCGAATGTAGCAATTGTAGTTTCCTAACTTCTCGGGCATTGATTGAATTTGATTGACGATAGTTTGAAAATGGATGGGAAAACCTATATTAGTTATCAAATTATCAGCAGGACTTCGCTCATTACTCTGGCACACCCCCGTGATATGAACAAACAGATTTATCGAAAATAATATCGCTAGTGATATTCGTTTGTCTCGCAATGTATGGTCACCAAGGAATCTAAGAGATCACGACGTTTCGTGCGCCGCTGCAACACTTCGTCAGGTGATACAATCTACTGTAAGCAAGCGTGTTTTTATACCCTGCGGTAGGCTCCAACGCGCTATCCCGCATGATTTATGTTCATATTACAAGTACATTATTTCTACGGTTTCCAAAAATACTTGAAAATGTCTTCAATGCTCTGACACCATGACACATTTCCTCTCAATGACCACCTCTTTGTTTATCGATAATGACTTTCTTCCTTGACTATAACAGTGGGTATATCTTCTGATATTGATTTACAGATGCAACAATTTTACGACTTCCTTGAACGCAGTCCGTTTTTATAAACCCATAATGTGCCTTCCATCCGAGTTCCATTTGCGCTGATAAATTGTATCTGCTTATTTCGAAGTGGCATATTGAATAATCCATTCAATTTAATTATGGAAGCATTTTTGCCAAGAAATTTTAACTTTTAGAACCAAATGGATTAAGGTTTATGAGGCAGTGTTGTTCTGTAGGTTCACGTACCAGTATATCGATTCCGAAACAACCCACAACATATAGATCTACATCAAACTGAAGACTTAAGAGAAATCGGAGAAAAAAACCCCAGAGACGTAGCTAAGAGAAGACAAGGGGGTAATCATTTACCCCTTGAAAGTTTCCTTGCACCCTCCCCCCCCCCCCCCCCCCCCCCGCTAAGTAAACGCCGTACTTTTGAAGGGCTTATATACTTCGTCATGTAGCGGTCAAGGAGGCTTAGCGGTTAAGAGTTTCCGCCTCATCCACGGGACTGCGGGAGGTTCCGAGTTCGAACCCGGCATTGGCCGGGTCATACCCCCGTCATACCAAAGTCGTTGGTACCTTCTGCCTTCTTGTCAGGCGTTCGGTATTTATAGAATGAAGGAGGGACATTTAAACGCACGAAGTTACCAGATGACTTGCGCCCTTCTGCATGTAGCTCTCACTATACGTGTGGCCTAGGGATGCAACAACAGAGATATATGCGGCACCTTACGGGCCAGATTTACACTGTAAAGACTTTAACTTTAAAGGGGAATTAACCCTTATCCTTTTGACTTACTGGATGTGATGAGAGCATAACAACTATCATTGCTAGTCACTTATTTCCTCATGAATATTCCCGATTACAAAAATAATCAATATTTTATGGACCACTGTCGTTTGCTTTCAATGCCCGTAGGAGGCGGCCATTTCTTCAACTACTCGCGGTGAAATGACGTGGCAGGCGGAGAACACAATAGCATTATTGTAACCCGCTATTGTGTTCTCCGCCTGCCACGTCATTTCACCGCGAGAAGTTGAAGAAATGGCCGCCTCCTGTTGGCATTGAAAGCAGACGACAGTGGGCAATAAAATATTGATTATTTTCATTATTGGGAATATTCATGAGGAAATAAGTAACTAGAAATGACAAGAGTTATGCTCTCATCACATCCAGTAAGTCAAAATGATAAGGGTTAATTCCCCTTTAAGGTTGAATACTGCGTCCGACTGGGAAGCTTTTGCCCCCCTCTGACCGCATTCGCACCCCCTCATCTCGCTGGACTCCTAGTACGCATCAGGAAAGAATACGACCCCGAAAAGGGGGCGAGAGAAGAAATTGAAAAAAGACATCAGGCGTTTTATTCGATTTCAGCCTTTTAGGAGTGCAAAACAAACGTGATTCCATTACCGTTTCGAAACGAAAGGAAATAAAATGTTTTAAAAAGGGAGGAAAAGGAGAAAAATTATCGACTGTCAAATTGTTTAAGCGATGCGAATGAGCGAAGCGACCGCGTACAGGACACCCACATGAATTCAGATCAAGCCATTTCGTTTAAATATCGATTTTGAAACGTTTAATGGGGAGAGAAAAGGCGCGAGGTTACTTTATGGAGAGGTTGGAAAACATGGCATGATTTTAAGTTCTTGTCTAGAACATCGGGGTATAGGAGTAACTCTGAGCACCATGTGGGAAATAAATCTGGTGCATTTCTTCATCATCTTCTTGGTAAGTTTCGATTCCCGTTTTCTTAGAAAAAGTTAGATCTTATCGCGTACCCGGGAACTCTATCAAAGAGCACTATCTCTAATATATACCCGCGCTAACCATGCTGACGAAGGATTGAATATTATAGTTGGTGACATTTTGTCATTCTGAATGTTCGTTAGTTTGCAAACATTCGTCAATCCTACTTATTCGAATAATTATTTCCAGGTTTGGATATTACGAAAATGAAATAGGGTTTATTATCCAGGAAATTAACTAGTTTCGTTATTTCACCAAAGATTTGTTATTCCAAATTTCATTCGTTTATCCGAATATTTCGTAATTTCGAGGACAAATAAATGTTTTTCATTTTCCATTGATCACAAACAAAATCCAAATGAATGTATATGTACATGAGAAGACAAAGCAGCATAAACAAATATAAATGACACACATTCCCTAATGGCGCTCTACAAAACAAGTATGCGCAAACATGTTTAAATACATGTGCACCTTTTTTGGTTTCTTTCGCGGATTTATCTGCATGGCAC
>JBAMJV010009856.1:0-31821 GCA_037951105.1 Echinarachnius parma | reverse complement strand
TGTGTTGGGTGGGTGCGTGTGTGTGTGTGTGTGTGTGTGTGTCTACAGTGGGACATCGTCAGCAATTTTTATGTATTTATATATTTTGTAACTGGTTAAAGGGGGTGGGCCATATTATTACAGACACAAGTTGTACAGGAAATGTCTGGACATTTTCCTTCACGTTGAGTGTTAAAACTATGTTCAACCTTTCAACCAGTGGCGTAGCGTGGTCGGACTGATGGGGGGGGGGGGGGGGGGTGGGCACGGAAAATGATTGGGGGGCACACCTTATTTATTTTTACATTTTTTTTTTATTCCCCTTATGTTTTCTACTGTTATTGGGGGGCTTGCCCCCCCCCCCCCCGTGCCCCCCCCCCCCCCCCGTCGCCATGCCACTGCTTCCAACTATTTAACTTCAAACAACGGAGTTATCAAAATATCATAAATAGTATATCCCCTAATGTAGTAAAAATAAATGTTGTGAAATTTTTGGATATAATCTTGGAAACAGTTTTTAACTTGGTCTAAATACGTTACTGATGAGAAAAAGTGATGTTTCCATTTTTTATTTTGGTCCCAGGGTGCAATTTGGCGATTTTAAAGATAATTAGCTAATTTGCATATTTCTGAAATAAGGTCAGGGTCATTTTCCATCTAGGAATAGTACAATAGTAATCAAAACAATCATGACATCTGATTTTCGCACATATCGAACACAACAACTGTGCCAATGTTGTGGTAAGATGACATCTTGAAACAATAATCGGTTATGAAATTATGGGCAATTGATTAGGGGTGAAGTTACTTTTTGTGTTCGGTTTATATTATACAGACCCACCCCCCATATTAAGCTTCACTGCACATACCACAATCGCATACTAATCGTTACAACTTCGACGTTATCACATGGTTATATTGAATATGAATTCACACGGTGTATAAAGACGTGTTTACCTTAAAGGGATAGTTGAGTTTTGGTAAAGAGAGTACAGTTTTGTCAAGCTAAATCTTAGTAACCAAAACCTGCACCATTACATTACAAACTAACAGTTATAACTCCACCATGCCTCGAAAGGAATACAAAATTACAAATGACTAAGTGAAAAGCCTGTTATCATTTGTTTTAAAGCAGTTAATACTCAAGAGGGCGTTCTCTAAAACCTCATCGGTTTCAACCACTTTAAATAAGATATTGTGCATGTCATGTTTTGTTTAAATAGTGATTAGATTAGATAGAGAGATAATCAAGAACTATTTAAAAACCTCTTTTGTAAATTTTTGAAAAGAGGATGCATTTTTACAATTTTGTAACGGCTGGTTCAAAATTATTTAATAATTGTGGGGTCCCACAATTAATACAAATGGTTATGTTTATGGATATTTCAGCCATTTCTGAAATAAGGTCAGGGGTCATTTTCCATCTAGGAATAGTACAATAGTAATAAAAAAAATCATGACAGGGTAATTTGGGACAAGGAATCCATTTCCAGTGCTCATTTTCATGTGCCGTGTGGGGAATGCCCTGAAATCCAAGATGGCTTCCCCTAATTTGCATATTTATGAATATTATTGATTTACAGTAGCTACATCCTCTAATAAGTATTAATTGCAGGTCGTATAGATTCAATCATGCTCTTAATGTATATTAAAGATACTTCAGCTTGGTTGCCACCTTGGCAACCTCTGACAATGCCTATAATTAGCTTAATTTGATTATTCACCTAATTTGCATATTCCGGAAATCGTGTGTTTTGTGAACCCAGAAAGTAAAATCAACAAGAAATACCACTTTTCCATGGTTTTAGGGGGCAACGAATCCATTTATGATACTTATTTCGACGTATCACCTCGGCAACCCACATAAATCCAAGATGGCCGCCTTTGGCATTGTAAAGGAAAACTGCAATGTGCCACTTTAACAGCATTTATTTTGTAAACTATGTACTTTTTTGACTTTCTATTATTGGAATTAGCAACTAGAATATTGTTATTACAATGTAGCTTGTTGCTTACAGTAAAACAAGTACATCTTTATAAAATAATTGCTGTTAAAGTGGCACTATAGCAGTTTTCCTTCAAAATGCCAAAGGCGGCCATCTTGGATTTATGTGGGTTGCCGAGGTGATACGTCAAAATAAGTATCATAAATGGATTCGTTGCCCCCTAAAACCATGAAAAGTGATATTTCTCGTTGATTTTGCTTTCTGGGTTCACAAAACACACGATTTCTGGGAATATGCAAATTAGGTGAATAATCAAATTAAGCTAATTATAGGCATTGTCAGAGGTTGCCAAGGTGGCAACCAAGCTGAAGTATCTTTAATATGCATTGAGAGCATGATTTAATTCATATGACCTGTAAATAATACTTAATAGAGGATTTAGCTACTGTAAATCAATAATATTCATAAATATGCAAATTAGGGGAAGCCATCTTGGATTTTAGGGCGTTGCCCATACGGCACATGAAAATGAGCACTGGAAATGGATTCCTTGCCCCAAATTACCCTGTCATGATTGTTTTGATTACTACTGTACTATTGTGTTTATTGACCTAGAATATCTGTCTTTCAATCATTAGAAGCTTGAAATCGTATGGAAGTATACTTTAACGATCTTGTTATCGGAAGCCACTACGATATATCGCAGCAAGCAGAGACAATCTCGAAAAATCTCTTGTGTGCAGCGAAAAAAATATCAACTTGGCGTTCAGAAACAGCATCTATCGCGTATACGTAACGCTATACAAGCACTGTACTACTGCATGCATGCAGAGTAACCTACATGCATTATGCATGGTGTGTGGCGTGTACCATAGAAGTACATGACTCCAACACTACCGTTGTAGTGTGTACATCAAAGTTCGAGCGCACACGGGCGTATTGCCTGCATGCCCGAAACGATACAAACTATCGCATGGGCTATGCGATAAATCGCACATACTACCATCAAGGATATGGCAGTTTCCTACTTCCATGCTACCATATAACGTACGCGCAGGGGCGGATCTAGCTTTTTGCTAAGGGAGGGGGGGTTGACCCAATGACGATGGGGGAGAATCGTCCACGAGCCGCGTAGCGGCGAGGCGATTTTTTTTTTTTTGGGGGGGGGGGGCTATTTTGCTAACATGGCTAAGGGGGGTTTGACCTACGAGCCGTGAAGCGGCGAGGCGATTTTTTTTGGGGGGGGGCTATTTGCTAAGGGGGGGTTTGACCCAATGACGATGCATCGTCCACGAGCCGCGTAGCGGCGAGGCGATTTTTGTTTCGCTATTTTGCTAAGGGGGGGGGGGGGGGGGGAGGGTTGACCCAATGACGATGTGGATACTGTGTGGGGTTGGACACATGATGGCGTTTTTTGTATGCACATCCAGGCCCCCCCCCCCCCCCCCCCCCCCCAACTCAAAATGGAAGTTGGCCAAATTTTTAATGAAGAGAACCACCGATTTGTATGTTAATTCGACTGGCTGCCATGGTAATATTAGCGTAAATTCATTCATAATAATGCGCAGGTGCGAACTATCACGCACGAATTTATGGTATGCCTCTGTTATGACGTCACAATGAAAATCAATATTTTGATCCTAGTAGGGAAATCCCCTGTTTCTTGACTGTGCGCAATTAAATACATGACATCGCGTAACTGTTAGTACTGCGCGTAATTAAAATAATAGAGATGAATTAGAATACTTAAGCGTCTTTGGTATTATGAAGCGCAATTTGGCTGAGAAGTGCGTGTTTAAATGCCATGGCAACTGCAAGTGCGCAATGCGTAATTACTTTAGCTTTTTGCGTAATGTGTTAATTTATCCAATGAATCCACGTCTGATAATTTATTCAAATGAAAAAAATCTGACGTACTACCTCATTTGCATGACATTCGGTGCGTATTTCAAAAACTTGCTGATAAAGGTGTGGCCTATCTCTGTGGTTAAAACGCTATACGCTTATTCAGTTGGGGTTCTAGTATTTATATGTATTTCTGTGTGCACATCACATTTTCACTTGGCAGCCCAAGGCGGCTCCGGTAAATTCAGTAACGTGATTGGCTAATACCGATCACGTAGGCATTGATTACTTTTCACCAACTACACCACCGTGCCGATACCGCGCAACCACCGTGCCGAAGGTGTGCAACCAACGGGTTTGGTTTGTTTATTCATACTTCTATGGCAACCAATCACAGAGCAGTTCATACGCGTCGTCAACGGATCGAGGTCAAATAAACATGATAAAACAAGTTCATATGCATAGTCACCATGGATCCCATTGTTCTCATAAGCGTGATACAATCTAGGACAGTGCGCAGGAAAATAGGCGCGATAGTCTACGCGCACTTCATAGCATGATGATTGGTCAAGTCTTTCTAGGTCGATGACGTCTAGTGGTAGTGCTCGGAAGCTTCAAAATCGCGTCACTCCGCCATCTTGCCAATGTACAAAGTCTATTGGACACGTGACTTGCGTGCGATAAGTCGGCCTTCTAGTTATAAACGGTTTGTGTATTCATAATTCTATGTGTGCAACCCCGTGACGTCACAATGCTTGTTTACATAGTTCTACGAAGACAAACTTGCGAAAGTGAAAAAAAAAGATGTAAGATGCTTCGTTTTGTAAATTATCTGTTCTGTAGTATATAAATCGTAGCAGTTTCGTACATTATATGGTATGTTGTTTGATATTGGTAAGTTTTGGAATGCAAAGCATACAATTCT
Organism: Echinarachnius parma; assembly: GCA_037951105.1. Taxonomy (NCBI): domain Eukaryota; kingdom Metazoa; phylum Echinodermata; class Echinoidea; order Clypeasteroida; family Echinarachniidae; genus Echinarachnius; species Echinarachnius parma. The sequence goes on along the minus strand of JBAMJV010009856.1, from coordinate 27,126 downwards.
TTGACAATTCTCACTTTTATGGGCAAATAAATATTCGGCAATTCCCCATCAACTGCATTTGATCTGCAGAGTCAAATTCAGTGAAGCGAGTGCAGTAAGTGTTGATGATTTGTGTAAATTCCTAATAAATTCACACTCTAGAGAGTAGATAGTCTGGGTTACTAATTTAGCAAGTCTGTTTTCTATAATACAGCAAAATAAATCAATCCGTGGTTGAGCTCGTTTTATAAAACAAATAATACTACGGTCTTAATATCGTGCGTCATGTAAATTCATCGCACTCTCGGGCTATGTTAGATGTGCTTTGTGCACTCGGCTTACACCTCGTGCAATAATAACTTGATAATCTTCAGTTTATTTGGAAACATTTATAATTTGGTAGCAGTCGAAAGCAAATGATATATAATGTTTAGTAAAAGGAATTTGCATCAGCTTGGATATTATCCTTTACGCATAAATGCATAACACTTTTATGTTTGATCTGTTTTACCACATTTTATGTAGCTCATAATAGAGAAATAGGTAGTAAAGGAATGAGAGAGTATATAAAAGGTTAAATGAATCTTAGTGATTTCATTATCCATTAGAGATACTAACCAACCCCCTTCAACATTTGTATATCCATTTGGATGCACAGAAAACAACTCGCTAAAAACTACCCTAAAAAGAAAACGCCTTGGACCGAGACTACACCCCCCATATACACCCGGCGCTGGGCCATCATTGTCCTCTTTCAATCGCGCACGACTACCGACGCGGGGAGGACGGGAGGGAATTTATGAAGGGGGTTGGTTAGTATCTCTAATGGATAATGAAATCACTAAGATTCATTTAATCCATATCGAGATCCCTAACCAACCCCCTTCAACATTTGTATAATCCCTGACCCACACAAATAGCATACGGGAAGTATACTTACTGACTGGAGGAGGGGTCGGACAACGCAGACTACATCTACATAGGGCCAGCCGCCAAAAACCGCCTCAGCAAGGACCGGGCCTCCGGCCACCACGTCTCGCCGATAACATGAGACGAACGCATTTGGCGACGCCCAGCAAGGAGCCCGTAGAACCTCGCCCAACAGGGGCTCCGTTAACGAGAGCCCACGAGTCGGCCATCGCCCGGAACTCGTGGGCATGGACAAGTGACTAAAACAAGCGTATCATGTCCTGCTGCGAGAATCGCCAGCACCATTAATGAAGGGAAGCCCAGACGCTGCCATTGCCCGGGTCTTGTGACCCCGGGCCGGCGGCTGGGCAAAAAACTGGGTTCCCAGTAATAAAAAGCCCCCTTGGACGGAAGGGCCGACCACCACCCATCTCTTACCAGCCCTGACCTAATGCTAACAAGGTACGCCAGGTACTCCGCCTCGGGTCAGGGCCAACGCCAGCAGGAAGACCGGCAGGACCGGCTCCAGCCACGGGAGGCCCTCAACATAGGCTCAACCTGGAGCACGGACCAAGGCCTGAGAACACCGGTCGAGACCCAGGACGGTACCAGGGACCTGGGAGATGGGCGTCGTAAACAAAACGCCTGCATGATTCGGGAACTAGGCTCTCGATGCAGTATAATTCTAATACAATTATTAAGTTTGCAATTGGCAAGCATTTACCAAATACTTGCATTTCCTTTACCATAGGCCAACAACAAATGAGCCATGTTCTGGCCCTCAAATTGCAAACTCCACCACTACAATACTAGCCAAATATTGTCACTATAAACCCATTCTCATATAAATAGAGCGCCATGACGAATACCGCAGATACACTGCTAATGTTAGTGCCATCAGTAATAGGCAACCTACATACATATTAGGTCACCTCAATCATGTGTATCACTATTTCATGTGAGCTACCCCACATAAGCCAGATAAATGACTCTCAAGGAATCTATTGTCCATTAAAACTTAATTGCCCCCCGCAAATCATCCTGAAGACCGTGGGGAGAAGGAGCCATTGAGACGGGAGGAGACGGCCTCGCGTCCCCCCCGCCAGCTTATATCTGCAACGACCATGGGACTGTCGGGAACCCAACCCCGACCGACCGTCCCTGGAGGGGCGGAAGGAAAACCCCCCAAATATCCTGCATCTGGAAAATTTGTAGGGACCGGATGGAGAAACGACAACCGGCACTAGGACCACCAAGCTGATGAGGAGGCCGGGAACCTGCCAAGACTCCGCCGGAGCCAACAGCCTCATGCATAAGCGACGGAAGGCATCTGAACCACCCGAAGGAATCACTCGTGACTTCAGCTCGATGATGAGGGACCTAGCGACCTGACCCAACTGAGTATCTCTGCAAGGAGCAGACGAAGTACGACCTCTGAAAAGAGAATACCCGGACTCCTCGAGATCGTGGGAGCCTGGCACCACCGACACCTGCCGAAAGGGGTCCCTGGAGAAGGACTTCAGGCCAAATGAGAAGGCCTCGGCACTGAACTGTCCGCAACCCAACCTGGGAACCGAGAGACTGCCAACAGCCTAGGCGAACGGGGGCGTGGGGATGAATGGAAGACTCCATGCTGAAACAAGGGACATCTAGAACGGCAAAAACCGAGATACAATATCAGCCGGGGAGCCTCGTACGCAAGGGAACCAACGACACCGGAGCAGGTTTAGTTACACAGCAACGGGGCTGTGGAAGAAGAAAACCCCGACTGTGTCCACGGAAAATTCAGTCCTCCCCCGGAAAACGAGGTAAAGAACGTTGGGATACCAAGTTGGCTACCCACCCTATCAAAGCCAAACTGTCTTAAATGCAATGGCCAACCCGCCATCCGTGCACACGAGCATTCGACCGAGAAAGGGGAATCGAACTGATGAGTAACCGCCTTAACGAGGCTGACCCTATGATACAACTCCTTGTCCACAACATAAACAACGCCGATCGCGTGGCATACAACCAACAATGGCCCACTGGCCATCGCAACGGACCCCGGCGCATAACCCAGACCCACAGGCAACGTTATGCCCTGAGATCGGGCTCAAACCGGGCCGGATCCACACAGGCCTAGAGGAGATAGTAGTAGACAACAAACAAGCCATAAGACAAAAGTCGTGGCGACCCTGCCAGGACGCAACCTAAAGCCCTGGCGATCTTGTCCGAACACGAATCTGGACCCGCCTGGTCCGCAAACAGATGCCTCATCCTGCAGCCTCGCGACCCTCACTCGACGAGGGAAGCGACCTCCACAAAAAATATAACTGTCCGGCGCCCCACCTAGACGCCCGAAGGTAAAACCAAAGGGAAGACGGTGGGGGGGGGGGGGGGAGGGCACCGGCTCCCCCCCCCACCCCACGGGACAGGAGCAAGGACAGCGATAAGGGGACCCGCCAGGGGTCGCGCGGGCACCCCGATAGGTCTACCGCGGACAGGGATCCCAGGGGAGCCAAAGGAACCAACGGAACCAAAGGAACCAGCCCCGCGCAGCAAAGGGCAGCGGAAAGGGGACCCGCCAGAGGTCGCGCGGGCACCCCGATAGGTCTACCGCGGGCAGAGATCCCGGGGGAACCAAAGGAACCAAAGGAACCAAAGGAACCAAGGAACCAAAGGAACCTACCCCGCGCAGGTGACTAAACACCCCGTGGCAAGTGACGCGCATCAACCCGTGCGTCAAAGGACATGCGGTCAAGACGACTATATCGAGAGAATTTTAATACAGCTCACAGCATGACCTACGTCTAGACGGGGCTCAAACCATACTCCAGCTCCTCAAGAATCAAATAGCATTCACTGAGAGCGACAGGATCTTATCCATATGCGTAAACCAAATTTAAATACAAGCCATAACATGGCTCCTTTCTTAATTAATTTACCGTGGCGATTATCAAATTTACGCTAGCGTCTAATAGCCCGGGGCGACACCCTGGCTAGCGCACGGATCGATCCCAACTACCTAAAGTAACGGGATCTCCTAGAAGCCACATCATACCAAAGAACCATATCACATAATGGTGACCCCAACGTGATGCGAACACGCAGTCTTCTGACCTGGAGTCAGAGGCGTTACCGCTGCGCCACGGCATCCCGTAATGTACATCACATCCCCCTGTACCACAGCACCAGGGGGAGCGCCGACAGAACGGACGAAACAGCCGCAAGACTAAGAGTACTTACCCTCGGCCTGGTGGGAACTGGCCTACCGCAGCCAGGTATCCGGGAATAAGCAGTAGCTCGTCCATCCTGGGTAGATATAACCAGCGTGGTATGGTCGTAAGCTGGACGACGCCCAGTAGGCTCCTGGATGCACTGCTGACCCACGTGCGTCAAAGGCCTCGGAACGAGCTGGCTACTCCTGCTTGTGAGAGGCCTTATTGGTAAGGTGAGAAGTGGGCCGAGGTATAACATCTTTTACCGTGGCGAACCCCAGCTAGCTTTAATATAGCTTAATTATCTAAAGCTGGGGTTAGTCGGCCTTACCGTACCGCCTGCAACTTACAACCGGGGATAGCACCTAGGCTGGCGCAACGGTCCCGGGCCCTGCAGTGATAGGGGGACCGTCTTCAGGATCACCCTACAAACCTTAAGCCAAGGGATCACCTGGGAGCCACAACATTGCCTCGCCCAACCGTGAGGCGCGAAAGGCAGAACGGGAGTGAAAATCCATTCCCCCTGGTCCCAACTCAACTCGAACCGGGGGAAGAAACCCGGCCTCAATCGCCCTGACTCGCGATCCTCGCTACCCGAGGTCAACGAGAGGGCAGCACAAGACCTAGCTTAGATACCACACACAACAAACTCACCTGGGTGTTACATACATTGTCTTGCCCACCTGTGTGGCAGAACGGAGTTCCAAAAATCCATTCCCCCCCGGTCCCAACACACAGCGAACCGGGGGAAGGGAACCCGGCAACAAATCTCTGAACCTAGCCCCCCCGCGGGGGCTGCGGCGCGGAACGAGACACCCCCCATCTCGGGGGGAGGGGGCGGAGCGCTGCTGCAAAGGCCCCCTCCGAGGGGGCCGCGCTATAAATAACACGAAAAAACGGCCAAAGCGCTGATTAGATTTCCACCACCGTGGTACTCAACTCGGTCACATTCTTATCGGTTTCTAACAATTCTATCAACTACTGACAACAATCCCAATTGTGTTAACTGACCCCGAGGCCCAGTGCTACCACCGAGAGAGGGGCTAGTAATAAGGAAGTGACAACAATAATACAAATCTACTCGATGCAGGTTTGAGACCTGAAATATCCTACCGCTTGTCAGCCTGAAAAGCGGTTTACTCTAAGCGAAGGAATCACGTCATGGGACTTACCCCTGGTCCAGAGGGGACTGGCCTCCCTCGGCCAGGGACCCCGGGAGAAGAAGTCACTCGTCCAAGCTGGGTGCGACGTTTCGAGTGCACCGGGCGCGGCGTCCCGCGCCCGTCAAAAGCTATGGAAAGAGCGGACTTACCCGGCTTGCGAGAGGACTTACGTGTGAGGCGAGAGATGGCCCGAGTCTTGAACTGCTCACCGTGGCCAAAGCCGGACATCATAGGCGAATTACAACCAGGGACAGCGCCCAGGTTGACGCCACGGTCCCCGGGCCCTGCGATGATAGGGGGACCGTCTTCAGGGGACCCAACTAACCCTCTAGCTATTGGGAACCCCTAGGTGCCACAGCTACTGCTTCGCCCACTCGTGAGGCACGAATTAGTAGAACGGGATTCTAAATTTGGTTCCCCCGGAACCGACATTGAACGACCCGAGGGAAGGGAACCCGGCCTCAAACTCCCCGTCTCGTGACCCTCGCCGGACGAGGCCGACAAGACGTCCACCCAACCATCATCCGATGTCATACCTAGATGCACAAAGGAACAAAGTAAAGAAAAAACAAAGGAAAAAAGGAGGTTAGCATCTCCCCCATAAACAACTCAATTATTATTTTTTTTTTTTTCCAAGTTTTTTTTTTTTTTTTTTTTTTTTTTGTCCCTTCGCGGGCACCACCGCACTTTTTTTTTTTTTTTTGAAGTGTGGGGGTGGGGGGGAGGGGGGGGGAGGGGGGAAAAGGAAGGGGGCGGAGGGGCCAACAACCCCGACACCACCTCCCCACAACACATGTTTCAAACCATGGTGACCCCGACGAGACACCACCCCCCCTCAACAAAACAAAGGCCAAAAGGACAAGCCACGACCACGAGGTCGAGCCAGCACACACCACAACAAAGCCATAAAAACAAAATGGCGGGCATGCAAGAATACGAACATGACATCAAAAATAAAAAGTAAAAACTTTCAACATCATTCATGAATCGAGCACAACGTCTCCGAAATGATTGACGGCCATGGAAAGAAAGGAAGCAACATTATACACGAGCCAAGACGCAAGGCCCCCCGAACGAGGGGGCCGAGCAAGCCCAATAAAAATCAATCTTATACATGACCCGAGGTATAAAGCCCCGAGAACAAATTTAAATGAGAGTGAAAACTCGGACCGAATCTCGCCCGTAACTACGGGGAACACTCCCACCGCGAGCCGTCCGAAAATTCACGCATGCGTCATTTTCTTAACCACCAACGAAAAGCTCCGAAAATGGTCTCAATATCGCTTCTGACAAGGTCCAAGGACTTACAAATCAAAATAGGGTTATTGCGCTACACTGATAGGTAGAAAAGGAACCGTCTTACTTTAGTTGTAGACTGCTTCCGAAAATTCTTAGAATCAAATGCAAGAGCGCGATTTCTAGCGAGACTGTCTCTAAGGCGTCGCAATTGAAAGAGGACAATGATGGCCCAGCGCCGGGTGTATATGGGGGGTGTAGTCCCGGTCCAAGGCGTTTTCTTTTTAGGGTAGTTTTTAGCGAGTTGTTTTCTGTGCATCCAAATGGATATACAAATGTTGAAGGGGGTTGGTTAGGGATCTCGATATGGATTAGTTAATTAAGCTAGTGATATAATTTCCCATATTGTACGTACTTAGATTTCGTACTCATACTTATTAATAGGTGGATGCATTGATGGGGATGAATGTAGATCTTAAGTTAATACGCTGAATTCATAATTTTGTATGTTCCAGAACCCAATCGGTGAAGGCTAGTGAACATCAGTCACAATTGGTTAAAACAAACATAGGCGCGCCCCAGGGATGTGTTCTGTCCCCCGTTTTGTTCTCAATGTGTACTAGCGACTATATAAGTTTGTGTCCCGTGTTGTAGCATGTTAAAATATGCTGATGATATGTACAGTGATTGTTGGACTTATAACTCAACAAACAGACGAGTATTTTGCTCAGGTAGATGAATTTGTGAGGTGGTGTGATCGTCACAATTTGATACTGAATACATTCAAAATGGTAATTAATTTTCGGCGTGCAGACACAAACCATGAGCGACTGTTTATTCATGGCAAAGCGATTCAACGAGTAGATAGTTACACATACTTGGGGACAATCATAAATGAGAAGTTGAGTTGGAAAGAAAACACTCAAATGTTGGTAAAGAAAGAAAATAAAAGAATGTTCTTTCATCGGAAATTGAATCAATTTCATGTAGATACAACGATTCTGAAACTGTTCTATCAGACAGTAGTAGTGAACGTTTTGGCATTCAATCTCATACAGTGGTGTACCCAGGATTTTTTCAAGGGGGGTGGGGGTTATTTCGTCAGACAAATTTCAGTAAGGGGGGGTGACCGTAGAAAATGTTCGAAGCCGAGACCAAGTGCCTTCAAAATGTTCGAGGCCGAGACCAGGACCGGTCCAAAATGTTTGAGGCCGACACCAAGACATTTTTTGAGAATCCTGTAAGCGGGGGGAGGGGGGGGGGGGGGGGGGGGGGGGGGGTGTCCGTTGAAAATCTTTGAAGCCGAGACCGAGAATTTTCAACATTTTCGAGGCCGAGACCAGGATTCTTCGCAAATTTCGAGGCCGATACCATCGGTAATGATGGTCGAGACCGCTTAAATGTGGTCTCGAGACCAGCTACAAGTTTTAAAGGAGGGTGGTTCAAACCCCCCAAAAGAGTCATTTTTGGGTCAAAGGGGGGGGGGGGGGGGGGCTGAACCCCCCCCCCCCCCTCCCCAGGTACGCCTATGATCTCAAATGGTAACATATCACAGGAGGAAAAGAACAAAATGAACCGTCCATGCAAAATAGCCACAAAGATTATTGGAGTAGATTTAGCTACAATTGCAAACTTGTATGGTAAACAGGTAATTCAGAAGCTCAGCACAATCTGCAAAGACAATACCCACCCCCTTCATGAATATTTTTATTTAGATTGTTCGGGCATACGGCTCGTTACTCCTCACACTCGCCTCACAAGATTTCGGCAATCTGTTATCCCAAATGCAATACATGCATGTACATTCAATTCAACCGTATGAAGATGAGTATGAGCTAAATGGTTTACAGGTTGTCTGGATCCCTTTATATTAATTCTCGCACTTTGGGGCTGCAAATTATTGAAATCTTGGAAAACAATATATTTATTGGTAAATTTACAATCAAATCAAAAGAGGGTACATGAATTAATTTATTACAATAATTACAATTTGTATCACACCATGGCTTTTTCTACGTGAATAAATGTTTTCACTTAAAATTGTATTGGCATACGCCTTGTTGTATCCCTTTACATAATAAATTTATTTCACTTTTTTTGTGCTGCTTATTGTTGAAATTTGACTTATTGGAGTAATTAACATTTGTTAATACCACATTTAATTATTCGATACAAATGTTTTTTGAAATACTATAAACTTCACTTAAGTTTAGAATGAAATCAAAAGAGCGTAAACTATTCATATACTATGATAATCACAAATAGGCCTATGTAGGCCACCATGTTCTACACTGCATTTTAGAGTATGTAAAAATGTATGATATAATGTATGAAGTTCATTAGTCTAGTCAACTGTATTTTGAGGAGTATGGAATAATTTAATTACATAATGGTACTGTAATATTGTATAAAGTTAATTAGTCCAGTGAACAGATGTAACCAAATGTGTAGGCATACAAGTGATCATGCCTACAAGTAAATGTTTTTTAAATGTGTTTTAATTGTTGAAATGTGACTTATTATAGTAACTAAACATTTTTTGAAATACTATAAATTTCACTTATGTCTAGAATGAAGTCAAAAGAGAGTAACTATTCATTAACTGTACTATGATAATTGAAATGTGTATGCCACCATGTTCTGCACTGCATTTTAGGAATTGTAAGAATTTACTGACATAATGTATGAAGTTCATTAGTTTAGTCAACTGCATTTCTATATTTCTATCTATCTACCTAATGTATCAGAACGATGACATACTTGGTAAAGAGAATGGTTAGTTTACCAATCGTTATCTTCAACACTCCTTACATTGACTTCCAAATTCATATTACACTTGGTACTCGAAAGTAGGATATTGTATATCAATCACTGGCGTACTGGTGGGGGGGGGGGGGGGGGTGCCGCTTGCCCCCCCCCCCCCCCCTCCCCCAATAAGTTTAAATCATGGCTTTTATCTAATTCGATAACAGTGATTAAAACTCAGATTTTACTTCATGTCAAGTCAAATTTCCTTACCAAGTATGCACCAGATTGCATAATTTCAACTAAAACATTGCAAAAGCACCTTTACCGTGCACCCACCTACCATCACACCCTCCCATCACCCTTCCCCCTCTCGGTTATCGTTTCGCTCCCTCGGGAATCGGTCTTGTATACATCTGGAATACAATGTTCATGTTGTTTTGTCATAAAATAATGCTTTTGATGCACTGTTTGAACTGAATATGTCACTTTGCGAATATTATTTTGGGGGTGCATTTTTGTTTTTCTTCATGAATCAATCATAAACTCTTCTGGTTAAGAATCATGACGCACTAACGCACATTAAAGTACATGTCGTCAAGTCAGAATTTCCTTTCCAGGTATGCACCAGATTGCACAGTTTCAAGTCCAAAAATGAAAAAGCTCCCTACCGTGGGAGGTGGGACACCCCCTCCCACACCCTCCCACCGCTCAGTCGCTTCGCTCCTCGCAATATCCGGTGGTGATGCGGATATGGTTTAGCCCCAAAAAAAGTTTTTGCTGATTACGCCACTGATATCAATAGTATTACAACAATAACAAACAAGTATAGCCAACATAATTTGGGATGAAATAGAACATTTGGGCATGGGCATGGGCACGGTAGTCTACTAGCTAATTTATTTTGGTGAATTGGGTGTAAGTGGAATGTAAAGGTATACTAACTGAATAACAACGATAACTGTGATAGAACAACCACTAGGCTACTTACTACTTCATCTCAAAGAAGATATTCAAAATCCTTGTGTCAACGTAAATTTCCCTGTCCAATGCAGATTAATATTATTTAGCCGATATCAATATAAACAAATGCAAATCGCTACACATGAAACAAAACATATTTTCTTCTTGTTTCCTGCTGCCAAGTTCCCGGTCTGTGTGTAATTCACAAGCTGCGTCGCTTATAATACGCTGTTCTGCATTGCCATTGAGTATTATATTGCGCTGTATGATTGTGATTATTTGAACACTGAATATAATATATTTGCCTAGGCTGGAACCAACCACCGGGGCTCAGCTAGGGCCCAATTAAGGACCAGCGACATTTACGAATTTGAATTGTACTGGACGATAATGTGTGACAAATGACTCAAAACTGATGGACTTTTTGTGAAATTGGTCGACAATAGCCGAAATTTAAGTTGGCATTAGTACATTCTCGGCTTCTCGGGACGAAATTGAAGTACTCATTCATACAAATATTACTCAAGAGCAAATATTGAATTTAGAACGGATTCAAAAGAGAGTCCTTAGAATAATATTGGGAGGTGATTATAAAACATATGTTAATGCTCTTTCATTGTGCAATTTGATTACTTTGGAAGCAAGAAGAAAACAACTTTGTGAACAGTTTGTAATATCTTTAGAAAAACACCCTGTTTTTAATGTTTGGTTACCAGTTAAAAGAGAAAATAGATACTTTTTTGGAAACTCGAACAAATATGACACTTTTAAATGTAGAACTTTAAGATTTCAAAATAGTGCTCTTCCTTACCTTGTTCGTATTTTAAACAATATATAGTTCAACTTTGTATGATCATTTTCTTTTCTTATATGTATAATTGTGTATTTTGCTGTTTGCATATTTCTTATTGCCTTTTAAACTGTATAACTTTTAATATGTATTATGCACTTTGTAAATGTAACAAATGTACAATTCAGCCTTTGGATTGCCAACCATTTGATTAATAAACTCTTTTCAATTCAATACAAATGTCATGAAAAATGTGTTAAAATGGACGGGGAAACATATATTAAGTCGATAAGTAAATAGTTAAAGAGTAAATGGGTTATTGTATTTTCATGGATCCCTATGTATATGGGGGAGGGGGGGGGCACACTCTTATTTTTGTCATTGTCTTTGTAAACCCCCTCCCCTTGATGCCCATGGTTCTCTTTCGCACTTGTGTCCTGCCAATCGTTTTAATTTTCTAAGACATACTGTATCAATTTACATTTTGTTTGATTTTATATTTAGTCATTAGATATAAATGAGACGATGAGTAAAGGGAAATGCTTTATTATTTCTTTAAAGTTGCTAATGTCACATGTAATAATTAGATACAAGTGTTTCTTGAGATACTATTAAATTAATTTATTTTAAGAATAAAATAAAAAGAGGATGTAAATATATTACAATAATGAAATGCTGTAGGCTATATACGTTTTTACACCGCTTTTTAAGGAGTATGTTATAATAATTACATAATCAATGGTACATATAATAATGTATAAAGTTAAGCTTATGTTTGTAGATGCTTTCTCTTGCCAACGGATGACACATTTCATTGTAACATTTTCATGTTTGAAGACCAAATAATTATATATATTATTTTATCCTATCTTATCACAATACCGTTAATTTCATCCATGATTTTATATTGACCTATATTATTTATATAAGGTATATCAATTATATGTATATATTATTTTGTTGTTTTGTTTATGTTCATAATATTTTTAGTTTACGTTGTTATATTAATGCATGTATGTTTAAATATTCATGCTGTGCACAAGGCACTTTATTCATTGGACTTGTATATTTTATGCGTCAATAAAAACCGATATATCTATCTATCTATCTATATATATATACATATCTATATAATCTATCTAACTCATCGATTGCACTATTCTAAAATAACATACACATCAACATAACGTAGCAGAGCACACATACCGCCCTTTCGTAAAGGATTGCCTAAGCATATATAAATCAGTGGAACTAAAGGGCTGGTCCTGGGTCATGATCGTGCCCTCGGCCACATCAGGCGCGGGTAAACGTCGGCGTTTAGATCTTCAAGTCCGATAAAAAGTGGACCCGAGACCGATAAAAAGTGGACCCGAGACCGATAAAAAGTAGACTCGGGTCCGACAAAAAGTGAACCTTTCTGAACCCTAGCTACACCCGCATACACCCAATGACAAGTGCAGAGCCACTTTATTTGGTACAGAGGTATGGTTTATTCATATGATGTAATATATATTGCCCTCGTCCCACCCGAGTTATTGAAAAACATGGCCTTTTAGCCATTGATGAAGATAATTGCCAGCAAGAATTACGTCATGAATACTTGGCAATGTACAGGTGGTGAGCTTACATTATACAAATGATGCGCAGGTATGAGTGGGTCGGTAGGAATTGTTTGCACAAGGTAACTATGGAACTGTTAAACCCACGAGGCGAAGCCGAGTGGGTTTAGACTAGTTTCCATAGTTACCGCGTGCAAACAATTCCACCGACCCACGAAATAAACTTGCGCATCATCTGTTTTATAGAATGGGCATTGTTACGCCCCCCAAAAAGTCAAAAAATAAAAAATTAGAAAAATTACCGGATGCATGAAATAATTTTACCGGACGCATGAAATTTTTTACCGGACGCATGACATTTTTTACCGGACGCATGATTTGTTTACCGGACGCATGACATTTTTAACCGGACGCATGACATTTTTACCGGACGCATGACATTTTTACCGGACGCATGATTTTTTTACCGGACGCATGACTTTTCATGCATCCAGTACAATTAATTGTCTGCACAAATTTTGCTCTCAACCAATCAGATTGCAGGGATTTATCAACCCATTCTATAAAATCATTTGGTACGGTACACATCCAAGTGCATGTACTTGGTACACTCATTGCACAACTTCGCAATATTGTAAGAGAAGTAACGTGTTAGATTAGATTTTCTTAATCAACTGTAAGGACTGATTGAATTTGATAAAAGTGAGCAGATTCAGCAGATTATTCAGCATAACTGGGCACTTTCCAACTTTCCGACATTATCATATTGCAGGTATTTGTTGAACTAACATCATTAATTCGTAATGGAATCAACAAATTTCGTACTGACCCAACACATGATCGTCATATACTTGTATTTCTTGCGAACTTCATTATTCATTGCCAGCATTCGCCATTACTCTCCATACTCGACTCCCAACCCGACATCCGTGTGAGAGGGGCCTTACTGCGACAAAAGACATAGACGGATGCCAAAACGAAACCAAAGTCTACGCTGTTCACTATGTGCTGTAAACAATTGGAGATTTTAAGGACTTCGACAAACATCGTCAAGTTAAAAGACATAACAATAGCAAACCTATCGTTGATCTATATTTAGCTTATGGTGTGATCTTCAAAGGGTAGGTTCGTCACTATGTTAAACTATAATAAAAAATATTTAAAAAACTTCAAAATTATACAGCTACTTATTAACCAATTCAAGATCGTGCGATATTGACATAACATGCACTGTTGCACCACATACAGGTGGATTCATAAACGGGTTAATTTGATTTAAAAAAACATAATTATACCATTCTTTTAATAGATTCACGTTTTCAACATTGTGTTAATACAACAGCAAGGTGTCATATTTTCCTATAGTTTGGTGAAGTTATTTATCAACCATGTCGCAAAATTAAGCTTCTCCTCTTTGATTGATTGATTAATTGATTCATTTCCGGTGCTCATTTGCATTTGCCATTATTGGGCAACACCCTGAAAGAATATGAATATTATAGTTTTTTTGGTGGCTAAAGCCATTAATGAGCAACAAGGACAGGGTATTATTTTCCATCATGTTCTACATATGCATTAAAGACACTTTAGATTTGTTGCCACATTGGCAACAAACAGCAATGCATATATATTTAGTATAATTAGGTTTTTCATATAATTTGCATATTTCCAGAAATCAAGTAAAATCATATTGTGAACCCTAAAGGTACCACTTTTCCAAGGTTAGGGGGGGGGGGGGGCAACGAATCCATGTATGATACTTATTTCAACATACCACCATGGCAACCCACATAAATCCAAGATGGCCGCCTTTGGCAAGTGCCTATACATCCCACAGTTGCAATGTTTGTGTCTACCCCCACGTTTTGAGGGTAAGGCAATTCATTGAAAATAGTGATAGCCCAGTTCAGTAATTAGAAGACACAAAAATCCAAGATGGTGGATTTCAATGGCTTCTAAGTAATGTATGGCTCTACCACTATTTTCAATGTATTGTTTGACCCTTCATACGTGGGGGTAGACATAATTTTGTTTTATCTGAGTGATGTATATTAACTAAACGTCGGATACTTTTTGGATAATGGCGGCCATTTTGGACACCATCTTGGATTTGTGTGGCTTCTCATTACTGAATTGCGCTTGACCCTCAAAACGTGGGGGTATACACAAACATTGCAACTGTGGGATCTATAATATTAACAGAATTATGGCACTTTCGAGATAATAGCTTTCCCGAAGTGCCATGTTTTTAATTGTTAGGTATGTATTTCATGATGTGACATACTGCCAGAAACTGTAGAAAAAAACCTTCAAACACGTTTTGTATAATTTGTTGTGGGGATAAACAGTGTATTGACCTAAAAATCCAAGATGGCCGCCATTTTGAACATGATCCTGTCATCAGATTTTGTTAAGCAACCACTTTTCTGAATTCTTACATCAAGACAAAGCTTTCCCGAAACAATTATGCTTTTATCCATGTCTCGATTCCTTCTATTTTTGCTCATGAGGTAGTCCACTATTTGTAACAATTGCGTTTTTTGCTTAAGTCTTGTTTAAAATGAACCAGTATTCAAACAAATAAAATTGTGTAATATATACATCTATATCTCTGTATATCATGATTATGATTATGACCATTGCCATTATAATGATCATGATCTGCATGATCATCATTATCCCCATCCTCATCATCCTCATCATCATCATCACCATCATCATTATCATCATCACCATCATCATCATCATCATCACCATCATCATCATCATCATCATCTTCACCATCATCATCATCATCACCATCATCATCATCATCATCGTCATCACCATCCTCATCCTCATCATCATCACCATCCTCATCATTATCTTCATCATCATCATCACCACCATCATCATCACCATCATCATCATCATCACCATCATCATCCTCATCATCATCACCATCCTCATCCTCATCATCACCATCATCATCATCATCATCAACATCATAATCACCATCATCATCAACATCATCACCACCATCATCATCATCACCATCATCATCACCATCCTCATCCTCATCATCATCATCATCACCATCATCATCGTCATCACCATCATCATCATCATCACCATCATCATCATCACCATCACCATCATCATCATCATCATCACCATCATCATCATCATCACCATCATCTTCATCATCATCACCATCCTCATCATCATCATCATCATCATCATCACCATCATCATCATCATCACCATCATCTTCATCATCATCACCATCCTCATCATCATCACCATCATCATCATCATCATCATCACCATCATCATCATCATCACCATCATCATCATCATCACCATCATCATCATCATCATCACCATCATCTTCATCATCATCACCATCCTCATCCTCATTATCTTCATCATCATAATCATCACCATCGTTGTCTTCATCATCATCACCATCGTCATCATCATCATCACCATCATCATCATCATCATCACCATCATCATCATCATCACCATCATCTTCATCATCATCACCATCCTCATCCTCATTATCTTCATCATCATAATCATCACCATCGTTGTCTTCATCATCATCACCATCGTCATCATCATCATTGTCATCATATCATCTTCCTCACCACTATCGCGGGCCTAAAGCTTTATGAGCAATTTAATCACCATAGTTACTCCGAGTGCATACCATAAACAAATATTACTGAACATGATGACATTATTGTCAATCATGTCAAAGAGATCTCTCTCATATACAGTTATTTGTCCACCTGCTCAAAAGAGCAAATGTCTCAAAAGTGTTACTATATCACCATGTGTGAATGAAAGAGATTGGACAAACAGAACCATAGTACGATAGAAACAATTTATTCATTTTCATATCTTAGCCTGTACATAAATAAACAGTCATAAACTGGGCATATTTACTTATGTAATCATTATTACATGCCACTTTTATTCTGATAATTCTTCTTTCTTTACAATCAACAGCAGCTCATCGCTGCACTTACAGTATTATATCATAAGATAAAATAGCAAAAGAAAACAAATGCTACATAACAATGTACTGCGTTTTCATAGACAATCATAGTAACCATAGTAACAGTACTTTATATAATAACAGAAGAAGTCCCATAATTGTATACAATATCTGTCATGTTTTAAGTAGTACAATCTGCTACAGACATATAATGGAAATATAACATAATTTAAGTCAAACTCTTGTGACAAAGTGCTGTTGCAGTTAAATATAATTATCAGTCTTCAATTCGAGACAAAAAATCAAGTCATACATGAAAACAACAACAAAACAATATAGATGTATTTTTAAAGTTATAACATATTGGACAAATTTGAATAAATTAAATGATCCAATATATTTCAAAACGGTCTATTATTCAGTCTTAACTTTCTTTGTTGTTCATCTAATTTGGTGCCTGTGTGTTTTGGGGGTGAAAGGAGCCTTATATATAATTCTTCTTTGCTCCCTGATTGGTCTGTAAGTCTTTTTTGTGTGTGTGAATAAATTAATTTGGCTTTGAATATGAATCTGTCACATAAATAAATAATCTTGAAACTTAAAACTTGCCTTGAGTTTGACTCAATACAATAGTTTTGCATTACAGCTCTTGTGCCAATTCAACGGATACTTTGGCTTCAAGCTTCATACTTCATTTGTATTTACACAGAAAAACAACAACAACATACATGAAAATATCAATATTGTAAATCTAGAATAGATCTCTGAATAATGTAACTTTGCTCATTAAATGATGTGGGGAAAACAATCATCATTTTGTAATGACAAGATTCTAAGTCTACATCCGTAAAATTTCAGTAAGTACAAAACATGATTATAAGTATACACAAGTACAAGGGCCGGCATTCAATGCAATGTTTAGATTATTAAGATTAAAAGTAAGTAATTTGCTATGCTATATTAGTTATATCCCCGGCTAATATAAATTGTATTTTATACTTTTACTCAAAGGACATGAAGTCTTATGAAATAATAAAATCAATTGTGGTGTCACAATTTTGGGTTATGGAATTAAATGCTGGCCGATCAAGTTAATTTATGAAAACACCTGTTTGAACAAATTTGAGTGCACAAACAAAATACATTTGATGGCCATTTACAAAAATATGACACATTCTCTCATTTCAAACATTGTGATAAAAATATACCCTTTTTTATTTCCGTAAACATCCAATGTTATTTCAAACATAGAGAACAAAGAAAATAGGGCTTCCTCAACAATTATGCTAAATTACCCCTCTTTTTTTGATAAATTGATAATGATCATGCGTACACATGGTGAGTGTGCAGCAAGATCAATGTTATGTTGGGCCTCTTATAGTAACATTCTGTACAGAATTTAGTTTCAAAGACATCATTCTGACGACAAAACATAAAACACATAATGAAAAATGAAAATCAACAGCACCATATGTTGTATAATAGTTTGTGTACATACAGTTCTTGTATAGCGCATATCACACCGAAATAGGGTCTCTAAATGCGCATGCAGCGTCAATGTGTCGGAATCACAAAGTCCATTTGCACAATAGAATATTTTATTCAAGTGTGCAAGAAATAAAATGTGCAATGTTAAAATGTACATGTGTTTTATATGATGCAGATTTGTATTGCTTACATACACGCTAGAGTGTTATTATCCACTACTTCACCAGGGTCCATATTAATAAAACCCTGCTAGCTTAGTTTCATGCTAAGTCTACTTTTTTGATGACTTTGCTAAGTATTTAACACATGATCTTGTAGATACTAACTTGTGTTAACTGGGTATAGCTACGGAAAGCTTACCCCAGCTAACCTTAATTGGAAAATTGCTTGTTGTTCACTAAACTGTATGATCTATAATATATTTAGCATGAAACTATAAAGCTAGCAGGGTTTTATGAATATACATGTAGGCCATGCACATGTTTCTATTTAGAGTTGGCATGATTTAAATCAAAATTTAAATCACCAATCACTTATAATTGTTAATTCCTGCCCCAAACTGTGGCCAGTTTCTGTTAATAACGAATATATGAATTGTCCAACCATGTCACGCAGTGACACCATACTGATATACACATTATGATTTCTACCATACAATTAATCATTAAAAATGTGATTAATGCTTTGTTTTAAACAAAAATAGTTTGTAATTTATTTTCTTAGCATCATCAGAAATGCACATTGCATTCAGCGTCAAATATAGAAATATGTACATCTCATGATTGTATATACAGCTCGCATTATAATCAATCACTTTTTGTCACAATTGGAAATAAATTGATAATATATTTGTTTTGTTTAATACCAACATTTAATAACGACTCATGCATTTAGGGGTTACTGGTAGAAAGTTAACAATGTTGGATCATTGTATACCAAAATCACAAGAACAAAATATAACATTAAATACATGTATCAATAATACACATGTGAGCAAGTATCTTTCCATTTGACACTATACATGTATGCTCATCATCTTTATACATAAATACAAAATTTGCATTTAGATTTTAGAACAAATGTACCAGTTACATCAAAAACCCACTACTTGTTGGCAAAATTTTTAATTAATTTGGATAATATTTAGCAGAGTTACGATAATTTTTATTCTCATATTTTTTATTCTCATAATGCATTAAGTTGAAACTGAGATATCAACGTTTCAAATATGACAATCACTTATTAAAACCATGCAGAATTGTTTTACAAAGTCGTAACTAACTTTGCACTGGATTCATATTCAAGTTGATTTATTTTGCATTATAAAGAGCAAAAGTTAATCTTGCTAGTATGTCAAAATGTTCATGTTGCCCCAGGTACCAATTTTCAACTTTGGAAGCCCATAACTACAAAACATAACTATACCGACAAGTGGTGTGTTTTGCTGTAGCTGGTCACCAATGATTAGAATGAAACGTGATTGAAAGTGGCTGGTGTGAATGGGTTTTGCTGTAGCCGGTCACCAATGACTAGAATGAAACGTGATTGAAAGTGGCTGGTGTGAATGGGTTTTGCTGTAGCCGGTCACCAATGATTAGAATGAAATATGATTGAAAGTGGCTGGTGTGAATGGGTTTTGCTGTAGCCGGTCTCCAATGATTAGAATGAAATATGATTGAAAGTGGCTGGTGTGAATGGGTTTTGCTGTAGCCGGTCACCAATGACTAGATTGAAACGTGATTGAAAGTGGCTGGTGTGAATGGGTTTTGCTGTAGCCGGTCACCAATGATTAGAATGAAATGTGATTGAAAGTGGCTGGTGTGAATGGGTTTTGCTGTAGCCGGTCATCAATGACTAGAATGAAACGTGATTGAAAGTGGCTGGTGTGAATGGGTTTTGCTGTAGCCGGTCACCAATGATTAGAATGAAACGTGATTGAAAGTGGCTGGTGTGAATGGGTTTTGCTGTAGCCGGTCACCAATGACTAGAATGAAACGTGATTGAAAGTGGCTGGTGTGAATGGGTTTTGCTGTAGCCGGTCACCAATGATTAGAATGAAATATGATTGAAAGTGGCTGGTGTGAATGGGTTTTGCTGTAGCCGGTCACCAATGATTAGAATGAAATATGATTGAAAGTGGCTGGTGTGAATGGGTTTTGCTGTAGCCGGTCTCCAATGATTAGAATGAAATATGATTGAAAGTGGCTGGTGTGAATGGGTTTTGCTGTAGCCGGTCACCAATGACTAGATTGAAACGTGATTGAAAGTGGCTGGTGTGAATGGGTTTTGCTGTAGCCGGTCACCAATGATTAGAATGAAATGTGATTGAAAGTGGCTGGTGTGAATGGGTTTTGCTGTAGCCGGTCATCAATGACTAGAATGAAACGTGATTGAAAGTGGCTGGTGTGAATGGGTTTTGCTGTAGCCGGTCACCAATGATTAGAATGAAACGTGATTGAAAGTGGCTGGTGTGAATGGGTTTTGCTGTAGCCGGTCACCAATGATTAGAATGAAACGTGATTGAAAGTGGCTGGTGTGAATGGGTTTTGCTGTAGCCGGTCACCAATGATTAGAATGAAACGTGATTGAAAGTGGCTGGTGTGAATGGGTTTTGCTGTAGCCGGTCACCAATGATTAGAATGAAACGTGATTGAAAGTGGCTGGTGTGAATGGGTTTTGCTGTAGCCGGTCACCAATGATTAGAATGAAACGTGATTGAAAGTGGCTGGTGTGAATGGGTTTTGCTGTAGCCGGTCACCAATGATTAGAATGAAACGTGATTGAAAGTGGCTGGTGTGAATGGGTTTTGATGTAGCCGGTCATCAATGATTAGATTGAAACGTGATTGAAAGTGGCTGGTGTGAATGGGTTTTGCTGTAGCCGGTCACCAATGATTAGAATGAAACGTGATTGAAAGTGGCTGGTGTGAATGGGTTTTGATGTAGCCGGTCATCAATGATTAGATTGAAACGTGATTGAAAGTGGCTGGTGTGAATGGGTTTTGCTGTAGCCGGTCATCAATGATTAGAATGAAACGTGATTGAAAGTGGCTGGTGTGAATGGGTTTTGCTGTAGCCGGTCACCAATGACTAGAATGAAACGTGATTGAAAGTGGCTGGTGTGAATGGGTTTTGCTGTAGCCGGTCACCAATGATTAGAATGAAACGTGATTGAAAGTGGCTGGTGTGAATGGGTTTTGCTGTAGCCGGTCTCCAATGATTAGAATGAAACGTGATTGAAAGTGGCTGGTGTGAATGGGTTTTGCTGTAGCCGGTCACCAATGACTAGAATGAAACGTGATTGAAAGTGGCTGGTGTGAATGGGTTTTGCTGTAGCCGGTCACCAATGATTAGAATGAAACGTGATTGAAAGTGGCTGGTGTGAATGGGTTTTGCTGTAGCCGGTCTCCAATGATTAGAATGAAACGTGATTGAAAGTGGCTGGTGTGAATGGGTTTTGCTGTAGCCGGTCACCAATGACTAGAATGAAACGTGATTGAAAGTGGCTGGTGTGAATGGGTTTTGCTGTAGCCGGTCACCAATGATTAGAATGAAACGTGATTGAAAGTGGCTGGTGTGAATGGGTTTTGCTGTAGCCGGTCACCAATGACTAGAATGAAACGTGATTGAAAGTGGCTGGTGTGAATGGGTTTTGCTGTAGCCGGTCACCAATGATTAGAATGAAACGTGATTGAAAGTGGCTGGTGTGAATGGGTTTTGCTGTAGCCGGTCACCAATGATTAGAATGAAACGTGATTGAAAGTGGCTGGTGTGAATGGGTTTTGCTGTAGCCGGTCACCAATGATTAGAATGAAACGTGATTGAAAGTGGCTGGTGTGAATGGGTTTTGCTGTAGCCGGTCACCAATGACTAGAATGAAACGTGATTGAAAGTGGCTGGTGTGAATGGGTTTTGCTGTAGCCGGTCACCAATGACTAGAATGAAACGTGATTGAAAGTGGCTGGTGTGAATGGGTTTTGCTGTAGCCGGTCACCAATGATTAGAATGAAACGTGATTGAAAGTGGCTGGTGTGAATGGGTTTTGCTGTAGCCGGTCACCAATGATTAGAATGAAACGTGATTGAAAGTGGCTGGTGTGAATGGGTTTTACTGTAGCTGGTCACCAATGATTAGAATGAAATATGATTGAAAGTGGCTGGTGTGAATGGGTTTTGCTGTAGCCGGTCACCAATGACTAGATTGAAACGTGATTGAAAGTGGCTGGTGTGAATGGGTTTTGCTGTAGCCGGTCACCAATGATTAGAATGAAATATGATTGAAAGTGGCTGGTGTGAATGGGTTTTGCTGTAGCCGGTCACCAATGATTAGAATGAAATATGATTGAAAGTGGCTGGTGTGAATGGGTTTTGCTGTAGCCGGTCTCCAATGATTAGAATGAAATATGATTGAAAGTGGCTGGTGTGAATGGGTTTTGCTGTAGCCGGTCACCATGACTAGATTGAAACGTGATTGAAAGTGGCTGGTGTGAATGGGTTTTGCTGTAGCCGGTCACCAATGATTAGAATGAAATGTGATTGAAAGTGGCTGGTGTGAATGGGTTTTGCTGTAGCCGGTCATCAATGACTAGAATGAAACGTGATTGAAAGTGGCTGGTGTGAATGGGTTTTGCTGTAGCCGGTCACCAATGATTAGAATGAAACGTGATTGAAAGTGGCTGGTGTGAATGGGTTTTGCTGTAGCCGGTCACCAATGATTAGAATGAAACGTGATTGAAAGTGGCTGGTGTGAATGGGTTTTGCTGTAGCCGGTCTCCAATGATTAGAATGAAACGTGATTGAAAGTGGCTGGTGTGAATGGGTTTTGCTGTAGCCGGTCTCCAATGATTAGAATGAAACGTGATTGAAAGTGGCTGGTGTGAATGGGTTTTGCTGTAGCCGGTCACCAATGATTAGAATGAAATGTGATTGAAAGTGGCTGGTGTGAATGGGTTTTGCTGTAGCCGGTCACCAATGATTACAATGAAACGTGATTGAAAGTGGCTGGTGTGAATGGGTTTTGCTGTAGCCGGTCACCAATGATTAGAATGAAACGTGATTGAAAGTGGCTGGTGTGAATGGGTTTTGCTGTAGCCGGTCACCAATGACTAGAATGAAACGTGATTGAAAGTGGCTGGTGTGAATGGGTTTTGCTGTAGCCGGTCACCAATGACTAGAATGAAACGTGATTGAAAGTGGCTGGTGTGAATGGGTTTTGCTGTAGCCGGTCACCAATGATTAGAATGAAACGTGATTGAAAGTGGCTGGTGTGAATACACAGAGAACAGACATGTGGGTTTTGCTGTAGCCGGTCACCAATGATTAGATTGAAACGTGATTGAAAGTGGCTGGTGTGAATACACAGAGAACAGACATGTGGGTTTTGCTGTAGCCGGTCACCAATGATTAGATTGAAACGTGATTGAAAGTGGCTGGTGTGAATACACAGAGAACAGACATGTGGGTTTTGCTGTAGCCGGTCACCAATGATTAGATTGAAACGTGATTGAAAGTGGCTGGTGTGAATGGGTTTTGCTGTAGCCGGTCACCAATGACTAGAATGAAACGTGATTGAAAGTGGCTGGTGTGAATGGGTTTTGCTGTAGCCGGTCACCAATGATTAGAATGAAACGTGATTGAAAGTGGCTGGTGTGAATGGGTTTTGCTGTAGCCGGTCACCAATGACTAGAATGAAACGTGATTGAAAGTGGCTGGTGTGAATGGGTTTTGCTGTAGCCGGTCACCAATGATTAGAATGAAACGTGATTGAAAGTGGCTGGTGTGAATGGGTTTTGCTGTAGCCGGTCACCAATGACTAGAATGAAACGTGATTGAAAGTGGCTGGTGTGAATGGGTTTTGCTGTAGCCGGTCACCAATGATTAGAATGAAACGTGATTGAAAGTGGCTGGTGTGAATACACAGAGAACAGACATGTGGGTTTTGCTGTAGCCGGTCACCATGATTAGATTGAAACGTGATTGAAAGTGGCTGGTGTGAATACACAGAGAACAGACATGTGGGTTTTGCTGTAGCCGGTCACCAATGATTAGATTGAAACGTGATTGAAAGTGGCTGGTGTGAATACACAGAGAACAGACATGTGGGTTTTGCTGTAGCCGGTCACCAATGATTAGATTGAAACGTGATTGAAAGTGGCTGGTGTGAATGGGTTTTGCTGTAGCCGGTCACCAATGACTAGAATGAAACGTGATTGAAAGTGGCTGGTGTGAATGGGTTTTGCTGTAGCCGGTCACCAATGATTAGAATGAAACGTGATTGAAAGTGGCTGGTGTGAATGGGTTTTGCTGTAGCCGGTCACCAATGACTAGAATGAAACGTGATTGAAAGTGGCTGGTGTGAATGGGTTTTGCTGTAGCCGGTCACCAATGATTAGAATGAAACGTGATTGAAAGTGGCTGGTGTGAATACACAGAGAACAGACATGTGGGTTTTGCTGTAGCCGGTCACCAATGATTAGATTGAAACGTGATTGAAAGTGGCTGGTGTGAATACACAGAGAACAGACATGTGGGTTTTGCTGTAGCCGGTCACCAATGATTAGATTGAAACGTGATTGAAAGTGGCTGGTGTGAATACACAGAGAACAGACATGTGGGTTTTGCTGTAGCCGGTCACCAATGATTAGATTGAAACGTGATTGAAAGTGGCTGGTGTGAATACACAGAGAACAGACATGTGGGTTTTGCTGTAGCCGGTCACCAATGATTAGATTGAAACGTGATTGAAAGTGGCTGGTGTGAATACACAGAGAACAGACATGTGGGTTTTGCTGTAGCCGGTCACCAATGACTAGAATGAAACGTGATTGAAAGTGGCTGGTGTGAATACACAGAGAACAGACATGTGGGTTTTGCTGTAGCCGGTCACCAATGATTAGAATGAAACGTGATTGAAAGTGGCTGGTGTGAATACACAGAGAACAGAAATGTGGGTTTTGCTGTAGCCGGTCACCAATGATTAGAATGAAACGTGATTGAAAGTGGCTGGTGTGAATACACAGAGAACAGACATGTGGGTTTTGCTGTAGCCGGTCTCCAATGATTAGAATGAAACGTGATTGAAAGTGGCTGGTGTGAATACACAGAGAACAGACATGTGGGTTTTGCTGTAGCCGGTCACCAATGACTAGAATGAAACGTGATTGAAAGTGGCTGGTGTGAATACACAGAGAACAGACATGTGGGTTTTGCTGTAGCCGGTCACCAATGATTAGATTGAAACGTGATTGAAAGTGGCTGGTGTGAATACACAGAGAACAGAAATGTGGGTTTTGCTGTAGCCGGTCACCAATGACTAGAATGAAACGTGATTGAAAGTGGCTGGTGTGAATACACAGAGAACAGAAATGTTGAAGCTTCATTTCAGGCGAAAATCAGATTGACTTTAAAAATGGTACAAGACCAAAAACAAAAATATATTTTAAATGTACCCCTTTCATTATTGTTTCTAAAGAAAGCAAATTTGATGATATTGTCTGTATGTAAATATACTCTCTAAAATACGACATGATAGAAATATAAAACATCGTATTCTTCTTTATGAAAGTCTGAAGTGTCTTATGCAGGTTCTTAGTGTTTATAAATAAATCAAAATAAATCTAGAATATTCTCACCCCCCCCCCCCCCCCCCCCCAAAAAAACAAAACAACAACAACAACAACAACAACAGCATAATAACAACATGTTTATTTTCTTACAAACATTACATTTCTGATTTTAAAGGGAGTAATTTTAAAACATGCTTATCAAAGTGTCCAAAATATGGACATTAACATTGCACCGACAAGTAAAATAAAATAGAAATAACTTCCTCACTAACTTTGCATATATGGCAGTATATGAACTGGTTTTACAAACATTATCAAACATTGCAAATCTGACACTTATTTGAATAACAGCGGAGTCCTTCAGGAATCTCGACCGCAACACGATGCTCAGCTTAACCTATATGTTCAACTTAATCTCGTTTCACTTTTCGTGTTCTTATTGTGTCTTTGTTTCGTAGTATATACGGTTTTACCTAGAGGTAAATAAATATAGAAAGGAAATTAACTTTCTGACGTAGTAATAACACGTAGGAAGAAAGTGGTCAGATCAAATTCAAGGAGTTACTAGGCAACAAAGTCATACATGCCCATGCAGTAAAGCGAGCCATATTATTATAAACATGTGCACGATGGACTGCAATTTAAGAGTTAACTATATCAACTATGTACATGTATATATACTGTATATGTTCTCAGGTCTGTTCGAGCTAGTAGTTGCCAGACGAAATGCAAATACAGACCTTTTGATGTCCTGGTGAACGATCGATGAGTGTCAATAAAAACAGCGACTACAATACAAACAAAACTCACTATATGTTATTCATGTAGTCAACGAAGTATTCCTATGCCAGTGTGTTCGAAGTAAAATTATAGTTCATATATCGGAGCGCGGTGCGAACATGTTGAGAATGAGAGTACTGACATGCGACAGGGCAAATAGAGGAACATAATATACGGATAATATTATAGTTCATATATCGGAGAGCGGTGCGAACATGTTGAGAGTACTGCGACATGCGACAGGGCAAATAGAGGAACATAATATACGGATAATATATCACATGCCACAGCACCGGCCCGGTAGATAGAAAAATAGCCTGATGATGTTTGTTTTATAAATGTGTACGACTTCCTGAAGCTAGACGTATTGCCAGTGGATCGACAACCGTCGAAGCGTACAGAGACAGATTTTCGGCTGCTAGTCGCCAGTACTACTAAAAAAAGGGGTCGGCGGTGGTGTCCGTTCAAAAAGCTTACTCAAGCCTGGCACAAACACTCGAGTAGACTAGACGATACCACTGTGATTTATAAAACAGCGGGCAGCGGCATCTTTATAAATTATAGCAGAAAGAGTATAAGCTTGTAATAAATATACATGTATTCCACAGTTTTGCAGTTATTTATGCACTGAACGTAGTATATCTACCCATATTTTTTACATTTGCCACGATTACTGAATATTATACCACGTGCGCTATGCAGTAAGTATTGACAAACACCAACAATTGCAATGTTTTGTATACGAACTTATACATGCAAAACTGGC